>CAUYQG010195528.1:0-27849 GCA_963574415.1 Tarsius wallacei
AATATTTTTTTTTTTTTGAGTTGAAGTCTCACTCTGTCGCCCAGACTGGAGTGCGGTGGCCGCTCCCGGCCACCTCAGCCTCAACCTGCTGGGCTCCGGCGATACTTCCGCCTCAGCCTTCCAAGTAGCTGGAACTACAGGCGCGCGCTACCACGCCCGGCTAATTTTTTTGATTTATTGTAGAGATGAGGTCTCACTTGCCCAGGTGGGTCTCGAACCCGCGGGCTCAGGCAGTCCACTCACCTCAGCCTCCCAAAGGCGCGGGATTACAGGCTGAGCCACCGAGCCCGGCGATAAATAGTAATTTCTAATAAATTATAAGTGTGAACATTTTATTTCATTTTATTTTTGAGTCAGAGTCTCACTGTCAACCAGGCTGGAGTGCAGTGGCATGCTCACGGCCACCACAATCTTGACCTGCCGGGCTCAGGTGATCTTTCCATTTCAGCCTTCCTAGTAGTTGGAACCATAAGTGTGCACCACCATGCCCGGCTAATTTTTTGATTTATTGTAGAGATGAGGTCTCGCCATATTGCCCAGGCTGGTCTCAAACCCATAGGCTTAGGCAATCCTCTGGTCTCCCAAAGTGCTGGGATTACAGGCGTGAGCCACCACGCCTGGCTAAATGAACATTTTAAAGTAGATAGGTCATATCACTTAATGTATCCAATTGACTCAAAATAGATTAGCTCAATCTAGCAATTCCACTTTTGAGTATACATCCTAGTACTTGAAATCAGTATACTGAAAAGATAGCTGTACGCCCACATTCATTGCATCATTACTTACGATAACCAAGCTATGGAATCAACATGTGTCCATCAGTGGATTAATGGAAAGAAAATATGGTATAAATACACAATAGATTACTATTCAGCCTTAAAAAAAGAAGGAAAGCCTGTTATTTGCAGCAACATGGATGAACCAGAAAGACATTGTGCTAAATGAAATAAGACGGGCACAGAAAGACAAAAAACACGTCTTCACTTATATGTGGAATATACAGCAATTGAAATCATGGAAGCAAAGAGTTGAATGCTGACTACCAGAGGCTGGAGGATGGGAAGAATAGGGAGATGTTGGTCAAGGGGTGAAAAGCTGCAGTTAGAAAGGAAGAATGAATGTTAAGTATTTAAGGTGATAGATATGTTAACTAGTTTGATTCAATTGTTCCACACTTTATTCCTGGATCATAACATCACTGTGTATCCCATAATTATGTATGAATATAATCTGTGAAAAATAAAATTAAATGAAAAAACGCAAAAAAATACAAGATAGCTTAGCCCAACACTTCTTGAAATGTGGTCTACCCTTCAGGTTATCTGCAAGGTGAATGTTATTTTTATAATGATAATAAGTAGTTTGTCTTTTTTACTGGATTGGCACCTATATGGTTGATGCAAAAGCAACAGTAGATAAAACTTGGTGCCTTAACATGAATTAAGACAAGCACTCAACTGTATTAGTTATTAATCAGTATATAATTTACTGCCACACAATTGTAAAAAAAATACCAGTTGCACTTAAGAATGCCCTTTAATTTTTATTAAATCTTGACCCTTGGATATATATCTTTTTGATATTCTATGTGACAACATAAAAAGTATACATAGTATTTCTTTTTATTTATTTATTTTTGAGTTGGGCTCTCACTCTGTCTCCCAGGCTGGAGTACACTGGCATGATCATGGCTCACTTCAGCTTTGACCTCAGGCAATCCTTCCACCTCAGCCTTCTGAGTAGCTGTGACTACAGGTGCACTATGCCTGGCTAATTTTTTGATTTTTTTTTTTTTTTTTTTTGTAGGGGGAGTTCTCACTCTGTTTGTCAGTCTTGTCTCAAACTTCTGGGCTAAAGAAATCCTCCCTCCTTGGTCTCCCAAAGTTCTGGGATTACAAGCATGAACCACTGTGTTCAGCCGCCATAGTTATTTCAAGGAAAAGTATTTGTGCAACTGTTTTGGTTGATAATTGAATTACTACCTAAAAAATATATGTATATCCATTTTTACCTGAAAGAACTACTGAGAGACAGATTCTGGGTAAACATTTTTTTTTTCTTCAAAAATGAACCAAATGAATCTGTTATATCAGGAAAAACAACTGATGGTGTTTGTTGTCAGTGATACAATTAAAACTTTCAAACAAAACTTAAATTTTGGAAAATTTGTATTTGTTACTGGGAACATGGCAGCTTCCCTATACTTCAAGACTTTTTAAATGAGAGTAGTTGTGACAACAAATGTGAATTTTTGATATTGTATAGCGAAATGTGTCAACATTTGTCAGATCTGGTCAACTCAGTGAACCCATGTTTTCCACACAGTCAATGCATGATGTTACAAAATTATGTATGGTAAAACCATTCAAAGTACAAGATAGATCAATGGATTTTAGTGTAACAAACTATGAAAATGTCATTAATAGGGTTTCAGATTGCACATTGCAACTAATGTTTAAGAAACTCCCACTCATTGAGTTGGTGCTGTGTCAAAGAAGAATATCTACACTGATATGAAAGGCTATTAATGTACTCCTCCCCTTTCCAGCTACGTATGTTTGGGAAGCTGAATTTTCTTTATATGATTCAACCGAATGGCTTATCACAAGTAAAATACAGAGGCAGATATGAGAATGCAGTGATCTTCTAAGCCAGACATATTAAAGGTAATTGCAAAAATGTATTCTTTCTAACTTGTTTTTGTTTTAAAAGTATAATTTCTTTACAAAATATAAATTTATGTTAACATGAATCAGTTTATTATTGTTATTTCAAAGTGAATTAATGCATATTTTTAAAGTTTTGCTTGAATTTTGAAAATGGTAAATATTTTAAAAGGCTGGTGTTAAAGACATTCTTTGGTTTGAGTTACTACTACACTATTATTGGTGCATATTTGACCAAAACAACAACATACTTAGATTGAAGGAATAAGATCTAGTATTTAGTAGCACAATAGTTAACTATGGTTAACAATAATTTATTGTATATTTCACCATAACTCGAAGGGAAGACTTGAAATGTTCCCAACAAATACAATAATAAATGTTTGAGGTGATGGATGTACCAATAATCCAGATTTGATTACTGTACATGTGTATCAAAACATCAAGCCGGGTGCAGTGGCTCACGCCTATAATCCCAGCACTTTGGGAGAATGAGGTAAGAGTATTTATTGCCTGAGCCCACGGGTTTAAGACCAACCTAGGTAACTTGGTGAGACCTCATCTCTACAACAAATAAAAAAAAAAATTAGCCGGGCACGCTGGCACATGCCTGTAGTTCCAGCTACTTGCAAGGCTGAGGCAGAAAGATCGCCTGAGCCCAGTAGGTCAAGGCTGCGGTGGCCATGAGCGTGCCACTGCACTTCAACCTGGGTGACAGAGTGAGACTCCAGCTCAAAAAAACCCCAAAAACCAAAATACCACATGCACACCATAAATGTGTACACTATTATGTATCCATAAAAACTAAAACAAGGAAGTAAGAGTATGATACAAAATAAATACATCTTATATTTTGATAATTACTAGACATTAAAATTAAATTATCTCTTCAGACGTCTATGAATAAGTACTACATTTGCTAGATGAGACAAGATTTAAGAAAAAGTAACATTAAAGGAAGACAAGTAATTGATGCAGTACTTACAAAAGTATTTTAATCAGTGTTTTTAGAGCAACCATAACATTTGGAGCCACATCTTCCTGTTGATTTAATTAAATTCAATAAGTGCTTTGGTGGAATAAATATATAATCAGAGAAATGGTTGAGAGCGAGCTGGAGACGCAGTTAAAGGGGAGAAATGAATATATCTTTATGCTGTCCAGTATTCTTTTGAGAAAGGTATGACTGTTTCTTCAATAAATTTTAGTTCATGGGAAGGACATGTAACCCTGGCATGTGTTCCTTCTACCCAAGATATAATGTTGAGCTGTCAAAGGTCATTGTGAAACTTTTCACCACTTTAAAAACATGCAAAATATGCAACGGAAAAGCCGATCCATATCTTGAATAACAGAGACACAGTAGACACCAATATCTCAAATTGTTCCTCTGCCAGCTCAAAAATTTTACTCCCTAAGGGCACTGCACCATAAGATTCAGAATGGGTGAGATACATGCCTTACTTTTGAAAAGAAGGCAAAGAGCAGTTGTAAGCTGGGCTCAATGACTTATGCCTACCCACTTATTGAATTTAATTAAATCAACAGGAAGATGTGGATCCAAATATAAGTTATGGTTGCTCTAAAAACACTGATTAGAATACCTTACTTTGGGAGGCTGAGGTGTGAGGATCATTTGAGGCCAAGAGCTTAAGACCAGCTTGGGTGAGGCCTGCCTCCACAAGGAAAAAAAAAAAAAAAGTGGCAATTGTACAAGAAGGTGAGAAAGGAGAATAGTTGTGATGCCGGGACCATGGCTTGCTCTCAAGCATAACAGTTTAGGAGAGTATACATGGAATGTGTGGGTCTGCAAAGTGATTACTTTAAAAGATATTGCTACATCATCTCTTTAAGACTGTCCTATGGAATCTAAATATAAGAGTAATTTGTTACTCATTATCATCCACTTAAAAAAATATGTGGAAAAGCTCTTCTTTTATAGTTGAAATTTAACATTATTTCTCTTTTTGCTTAAATTTATCTTTTACCCTTTATGCTTAAAAGCTTTTTATTAATTACTCTGCGATAGAAGTGCCTTCCATTGGGGAGGACCTGAGCTCCTATTTGAAGACTTGTGTCTCAGAAGTTCACGGTAGGAATGTGAGTTATACCTGGGGAGACAGCTGGTTCTCCCGATGCCTTCTTGAAGGCTGTCAAACACCGCAATGGGATTCGTTAGTTCTGCTTTTACTTTTGGTGGGTTTCTTTCTTTAGAATGAAGGCCAACTAAGGACTACTTGTATTTTCTGTAAATTCCCTTGGCTTCGATTTGTAGTTGAAATATTGAAAGCAAAGGTTTCTTTTTCCTCTTCTTCAACTTTAAGGGAGGGCAACAGATATTGACTTATTTATTAGTAGATTGATCTCAGCAGGAATAACATAAGAGGTTGGTAGAGACCATCTTGATTTGAGACTCCCTTGACTCCCAAATACCTCCCTATTCAGAGCTTTGGCGCTTAAGTTCACCCCAAAAGGATGCATTGCCTTAGGCTGGTAATCATGTTGTGCATTCGGTTACTGTGTTGCCTTTTTCCACCAAGGAAGGGATTGAGGCAAAAGAATCCAGGATAGCTGGATGTGAAGGAAATGCGGAAGGATGAAAGAAGCTTAGGAAGAGTGCAGTTGGGGAGCTTAAAGGAGGGGAGGCCAGCTGGGCACTTTGGGAGGTGGAGGCAAGAGGATTGCCTGAGCCCATGGGTTTGAGACCAGTCTGGGCAACTTAGCGAGACCTCATCTCTACAAATCAAAATGTTAGCTGCGGCGATGCATGCCTGTAGTTCCAGCTACTTGGAAGGCCTGAGTTCAGCAGGTCGAGGCTGCAGTGGCTGTGAGTGTGCCACTGCACTCCAGCCTTGGCAACAGAGTGAGACTCTGATTAAAAAAAAAAAAAAAAGCAAATGGAGGGGAGGCCAAACAAAAGCAATCCGATTTCATGAGTTATGAGTTGCCTCAAACTAACTTTGAAACCGTGTATGATAAATGAGAAAGCCTAGTATTAGAGTCAAATTTCCATGAGGGAGAGGAAGAGTCAATGAATTAAACAACCCAAGGAAATTTTGGATGTGACTCCAAATATCTGACAACCAATTTTTGTTTATGTTTTTATGTTGGAGTTGTGGCGTACAAGTGAGGATTAACTACATAAGTAGGTTGCACGCAGGACTTTTAGCTGGTCCTCTGTCCCCGACAGTGAACCAGGCAGGTCCCCAATGTGTTGCCACGTGTCCCCTCTCTCCCTTCCTCCCTACCCCAGCAAGATCTAGCATCTGCTGATCCTTTGGGTTAGTGTTGACAGTGTGATAACCAATTTTTGGTTAAGTTCTTGTGTCAACACATTTGAACAGTTTTATGATTATTTTTAATTTATTAAGGAAGTCTTTAATTCCTCATGTTTTATAATGAAATCTTTGAAAGGAACCTGCGTAGATTGTGATTAGAAACAAAATCAATTTGACCATTTTAACTTAAGAGTGTTCCATCTCAATTGTTTTGTCACCTTGTTAAAAGATAGAAGAGTCAGTGCAAGATGACACTCTAATAAGGACTTTTCCACTGAGGGTCATATTTTCACGTGGCCCAATCTTTTAACTTATTTTGTAAATCTTGATTTAAAAGAATTGACATATAATACATATTTATGGGATATATGGCAATTTTTAAAATACATATAGTGGTCAGACCAGGGTAAGGATATTACCTATCATCTCAAATATTTGTCATTTATTTGTATTGGGAACATTCAATATCCTCTTTCTAGCTACTTGACCAGACATTATTATTGTTTCTATGGAAAGGCTATTCCATATGGCGTATGCATACACAGATATGACTTTGAAGGCAAGCACAGATTCCCAATTGCTAAGCCTATGGTGAAATGTATTTTAATTTATAACACAGTGAGTGTTGACCAGAAAAGACCATCAGGTCCACATGTCTACAGAGATTCTTTTAAGTGAACTGGGACACACATACATTAATTTTTAGATAGAGCATTAATATAATAGGATTTTAGAGCTGTAAGGAAAGTTGTATATCTTTCAGCATTATCAATTTTTTTATTTTTATAAAATAGAAATGAATATGCCATTATAAAATTACCTCATATATTGGCCAACCGAATTTAATACTAAATATATTAAATAATATATTAAATTTAACACTAAATATATATTATGTGTATAATTTAAAAATGGAACTGGACACAGTGTCCCATGCTTTTAATCCCAGCACTTTGAGAGGCTGAGGCAGGAGGATTGCTTGAGCCCAGGACACCAAGACTAATCTGGAAAACATAACGAGACCTCGTCTCTATAAAAAAAAAAAAAAAGCGTGGTGGTGCACATCTATAGTTCCAGCTACTCAGGAGGATTAGGTGGAATGATTGCCTGAGTCTAGAAGGTCGAAGCTGTAGTGAGCCATGATCGTGCTACTGCACTCCAGTCTGGGCGACAGAGTGAGACCCTGACTCAAACCTGCCCCCACAAAAAAATACCGACTGGATACATAGTGGGTTTTGGAGGCCTGGGTTTGAATCCTAGCTATGCTATTTGCTTTGTAATATCAAGAAGTTACCCAAATTCTCTATGACTCAGTTTTCTTATCCGCAGAATGAGAAAATAGAAATACATCATAGAAATGTAAAAATTAAACTGGGCACGGTGGCTCACACCTATAATCTCAGCACTTTGGGAGGCCAAGGTGAGAGAATTGTCTGAGTCCACGGGTTCGAGGCCAGCCTGGACAACTTGGTGAGACCTCATCTCTACAATAAATCAAAAAATTAGCCAGGCATGGTGGCATGTACCTGTAGTTCCAGCGACTTGGAAGGCTGAGGTAGAAGGATTGCCTAAGCCCAGCAGGTCAAGGCTGTGGTGGCCGGGAGTGTGCCACTGCCCTCTAGCCTTGATGACAGAGTGAGACTCCTACTAAAAAAAAAAAAAAGTAAAAAGTAAATGACAGAATGCAAAGGAAGAACTTAGCATAGTATCTGACTTTGTAAGTATTCAACACACATCTAAATTATTATTTCTATATGCATAATAAATCTGTGAAACAAATTATTTATTTTTTGAGGCAATGTGGCATATATGCTCAAATAATATGGAAATATGCTTAAAGGTTCTATCTTTTCAGTTGATGCCAAAGGTAAAGAAATACATATATACTATATTATGTCTAAATAAATGGGTCGTCATAAACTGGAGGCTTAGTTATGCTCACCGGACTGATATGTAGTAACCTGATTAGGATGATGTAACAATTATGCTGGAGCAAGGCCAGGGCTCACTGAGACAAAATCAAGTCTTAAGGTACCGGGCTTTCTACTCATATTATATACAGTGATTAAAACCTCTGGGCTACATTAATACCTAAAGTTTTTTTTTTAATTTACTTAAAATGAATCCATCTCTTTTCCTTTCAGTTTTTAAAAATAAGCCAGGGAGAATATTATAATCATTCTTCATAGAACACTGCATTGTAAAGACTTTTTGTGAATGTCCACAGCGACCTTAGATGAGAATGAATCTATTTGAATAAAACCAGTAATCTGAAGGTAATTAAAGTAGTTTTGTAAGGTGCAATAAACATCCATTGTTGGGTCTACAGAGCATTAGTTTATGCTATTGTGAAGAAGATGTCTTTTTAGTCCCTGAGCTGTTTTGAAAAATTTCATAGCCCACAAGTCTGAAAAAAAAAACAAGGACAAGATAATGACTGAAGACACAATTAATCCTGATGCCATGGCATAGTACAAACTGTTACAACAATCAAAGAAAAAGCTGCACAGGGGTTATAGAAAGAGAAGTTAATGCATAGTCATTGAAAAAATATAAAAGCTTAAATGTAGAATGCTAAACGGATGGAAAGAACAATAGTTGCAAAATGAAAATAGCATAAGCTAAGACGTTATGTTGTAAGGGAGGGGCAGTTGAATTTAAATGTTTGTAAAATATATGAAATAAAAGTTGTGATGTGTATGTGAAGATGAGATTGCATTTAGGTAAACACTTTTGTTTTTTTAGGGGTGACCTCGGTGTGTAGGCAAGATTTCAAAAGCCTATGCAGAATGTCACACATTCCTGACTCAAAATTCTCGCCCACCATGTAAAGGGGTTGCATGTTACAAGAAGCCAGGAAGAAACTGCTTGTGTAGACTCTGAAGGCCAGCTTTTATCTGGCACCAACTTATTACTTTCAGCTCTTTCAAACTTCCCTCACAATAATAAACAGGACTCTTCTGGGACGTACTCCTACCTTGATGGCCTCTAAATATCACACTTGATGTTGGAAGTTAAGTCTTACCTTTTAAATATGAAATATTCAGCTTCTTCACTCTGAAGGTGAAGGTCCAAGCAGAGAGATTTCAGCACTCTTCCCATTTCTTTCCCCCCAAAACAGATTCAGTCAATATTTTAAGGAAAAACTCTTTTTTTTTTTTACCTCAGTGGCCATTTCACACAGAATTTTAAAATGAGACAATGGAGTATTCAGTTAGCCCCAGTGACCTCCAGATTCCAGGGTGGGTATTTAACTCCTGCCATTTGAACTCATTGTAACTTCTGATACGTAAGAAGCATCTTCTTGCCTCTGCATTATTAAGTTTGGGTGGACGTATTTGGTTGGAGTTAGGCTCAGTTATAACAATTGTTCTCCACTTTGTATGAAGTAGGCGTATTGATCCAAGTCAAGTTCTTCCCCTCGTTCTCACCAACCATGCACAAAGTTTCACATGTGGTGACAATTGCATTAATTCCCATATCTTGGAGCACTTCTTTCCTTACCTATCTGTGTAGAGGTCATAGAAGCATCCGCCATTCCTATTTGGCTGGGCACAGTGGTGAATTATAGAGCCTTTGGAAGACTCAGACATTGGTCTTAAGGCAAACGAGGATGCCGCATATGAATGACCTTAGAAAGGCTTGAAAAATCCTTTTGCATCATGCACTGAAGTCGTCTTCATACATAATACTTACACTTTTCAAAATGAGACTGTGGTTTCTCAGTCATGAGGAATTTTTCATCAAAGTAGCTGTGAATCTGAGCTATAGTTTTAATGTTTTCTTCTCCTTGGAATAGGGTTGCCAGATTTAGCAACAGTCAACAAACATACAGCAATAACAAAACAGAATGTCCGGTTAAATCTGAACATCAGGTAAGCACATATATAATTTTTTAGTGTGAGGGTATGTCATGCAATAGTGGGGACATACTTATA
The DNA here is from genome assembly GCA_963574415.1 of Tarsius wallacei. Lineage (NCBI taxonomy): Eukaryota > Metazoa > Chordata > Mammalia > Primates > Tarsiidae > Tarsius > Tarsius wallacei. The sequence goes on from CAUYQG010195528.1 coordinate 9,886, forward strand.
CTAAAAATTATTCACTATTTATCCAAAAATTCAAATTTAACCAAGCATCCTGTATTTTATCTGGCAACCCTATCTTTGACCATTGTGGATAACAGAAATTGGATCTCTCTCTTTAGACTGGGTGAGGTGGCTCATGCTTGAAACCTATAGGTTACATAGATTATATTTATGTAGAATCTAGAACATTTTCATCACCTCAGAAATTTTCCTTATGGCCCATTCCAATAATAGACAACTACCGTTCTGATTTTCTTTTTTGTCACTGATTAGTTTTGCCTGTTCTAGAGCTGCATGGAAGTAGAATCACATGGCATGTACTCTTTTGTGTAAAGCTTCCTTCTTTCAGCATAATGTTTTTGAAATTCATCCATGTGGTGTGTATCCATAGTTTTTTTTTAAATTGCTGAGCAGTGTTTACTTTTATGACTTTTATGACCACAAAATGTTTAGCCATTCACCTGTTGGGGAACACTGGTGATGTTTCTGATCATGAACATTCTATATATGTATATATCCTCTCTTTCCCCCTACCTCCCACTAGTCCCCCGCCTCTGGACAGATGGAACAGGAATGGAAACAATGCAGTTTGGGAAGCGTTTTACTAGTGTATGCTATTTTGGAAAATATTGGTTATCATACTGGCTACCTACCAGCTTTGTTCTAGGGTTCAAGTCTAGATTGGTTTTAGTTTTTCTCTTGGCTTCTTCTTACTTTGTTCTCAGTGCACACAGGACCTAGATCCTCTCTAAAGTGTTAGAACCAGTCTTGGACCCACTGGATCCCAGGAACTCACTTAGAATAAGTCCTAATTCTTTTCTGGATGTGGGGCACCCCTAGTAGGGTCTTTCTCATAGTCAAATAATATCATGAGGATGAATGTGCCACTGACTTACTCTTTCATTCACTACACATGTATTTAGTGGATGCTGTATGCTGTGCCCTGAGAATACAAAGATGAATAAGGTTTGGCTCCTGCTCTCAGAGACTTGTGAGGAAATAGATAAGACAAATGGCCATTTCAATACAGTGTGATAAATATTTGGAAGAGGTAAGTATAGGATGCTGTTGGGAGTATCTTACAAATGTGCTTGACCCAAAGTGGAGGACATCCAAGAACACTATCCAGAGGATATGAAGACTAAACCATGTAGTGACAGACACAGGAGTAGTTAAATAGGCAGGCTGGAGAGGGAAGTGTGATTTGGGCAGAGTGGCTTCTACAAAGTGCGGGGGGAGGGAGATAGTAAGTAGCTCCAAAGAGGGATAAGTGAGGCTAGAAAGAATGTGGGAAGCAGATAATGACAAGTTTTTAGATTAAGCTGAAAGGTTTACTCTATATTATGCAAAGCTTCCATGCACCTATATGTATACCTGTGAGAAACAGGTCACAGACCACCCTTTTTTTATTTCTCTCTTCATTCCTTCTCATTTTGTTTTCAATGAGTTTTTTTTTTCACATTGTTCAGTTTTTTTTTTTTTTATAAACAGAAAAAATGCCCCAGTTTGGTGCCTTAAGCATGTGTTTATTCTTCAAATAAGGTTCATGAGTAGTGCAAAGTGTACAATTGGTGATGCTGCATGAGACTTTCTAAAAAAAGAAAAGAAAAAGAAAAGAAAGAAAAAGACTCAGTATCAGGCCATACTTGAAGGGAAATTTCAGAATATTTGCTAGAACTGGATAACTGCTGACCCTAGCATCCTTAAATTAACCTCTCAGGAAATGCAAGATTTATAAGTTGTGGGCTTTTTTTTTTTCTTTTGAAAAAGGTCTTAATAATTCAAAGAACTTTTTAATGATTTTAAAAGTGCATGTTAAGTACTTGATGGATTGGATCAATTCAGTCTTTGTAGTGCTGTGTGTTGACATCCTCCTCTCTACATATGGAAATTCGACAGATGTACAGAAATGCTACACAGGGCGGGATGTTTCTTTATGGCATTTCCTTGTGCATTTCATTGGAGAAAAGAAATGTGTATATGCACTTTATAGTGAGTCATTAACTATAAAAACAAGCTTATTCACAAACCTGCTTTGATCTGGATTTCCTGTGATTTATCTTTTCTGTTTTAGCATGCACTGAATTCCTGATTGTCATTAACTCCCCAAATATTTACATCACTCCAGATAATCAATGCTTATCACAGTCAATACAGATGTTACAAGATCCTAGAAGAAAGATGGTGTCAGCATAATAACATTTTAATTATTATAGCATGTGCTTTCAACTGTATCTTTTGTTTATAGCATCAGCTAATGAAGCTACTGTATATATCTAATTCATAAAAAGTATTAAAATGATTGAACATGTAAATTATAGCTTTTCCCACCAAAGAATGGAAGTAATAGTGTGTAACTGCTTGAAGGTACTAATGCTTGTTTAATTAATTTAAATCATGCTGGTAAGGCCATATTTTCACTTTCTGTTCCCCTAAGCTTGTACTTTCTGTGGAGTGACTCAACTGTTATGTAAAACAATTTGCTTGTGGATGTTTTAATGATGCAAAATACCTGATTTGAAATAACATATCAATTATGTTAATGAAATCACAAGATGGGCTACTGTAAGGGAAACTTAATGCTTATTTTATTTATTTGGCAAAATTCTGTTTAGGTTGTAAATTTTTACTTTGTTTTATTTTATTTATTTATTTATTTTTGAGTCAAAGTCTCACTGTGTTGCCCAGGCTGGAGTGCAGTGGCATGCTCACAGCCACTGCTGCCCACCTGCTGGACTCAGGCGATCTTTCCACTTCAGCCTTGCAAGTAGCTGGGACTACAGGTGTGCACCACCACACCCGGCTAATTTTTTGATTTATTGTAGAGATGAGGTCTTGCCTAGTTGCCCAGGCTGGTCTTGAACCCGTGGGCTCAGGCAATCCTCTCACCTTGGCCTCCCAAAGTGCTGGGATTACAGGTGTGAGCCACCGCGCCTGGCCTACTTTATCTTATTTTAAATATGTAGGATACAATTCAGGATTAGGTATATAAGTGGCTTGTAAATTTTATTTACAAGCATTACACACTTCATTTTTGTCTATGCTAACTATGAAATGCTGGAAAGTGCTGTGAAATCTGGGAAATACACTTTAGTTTCACAGTCACTATTTCTACAGAATTGTTAACATTTTGGAGAATGAATAAGGGATCAGGTTGCTGGTGCAACATTGTCAGTAATATCTCAACCCTTTCCTTATAAATGGCACAGTTCTGCAAAGATGAGTTCACATTTGCTATGCTTATTGGAAGGACTGTGGTTTCACATCAAACTATTGCACCAAAGGCAACAGCACAAAAGTTATGCTGTGTGGAGGATGTAATGGAAGGATCAGTCGCATCCATCTCCATCAACTCATTTTCACTTGAAAGTGACGTGTACAGCGAGGGTGAGAACTTGTTGATAATTAAAAGCGAGAGATCGGGTTTTCTTTCCCCCCCAGCTTTTTACAAGGAACATATGCTTTGATACAATAAAATGCCCTTGCCCCTTCCCAGGTGTGGGACTAGGCAATTTGCAAACTATATTGTCAATAAAATAAGAGCTATCACAGAGACTCAACATTTTTTATGAAGCACTGGAAGAACTATCCCATAATATCCAAGCTGTGGTTGTAAAGAGAGGAGGCCTGTGATGTTAGCTAAGAGTCTCCTTTATTTATTTATTTATTTTTAGAATCTGCTGAAATAAGGGTTTATGGAAAGACACCATGGCTGAGTTAGCAAACCTGGGTTCCATGCCCAGTACTTCTTCTGCTGGGGCTTCAAAAAAGTAGCCATCTCGAGAAAGGAGGGAGCTCTATCACTGGGAAAAACTATGAGCATGTTTTGCTTCCTAATGCTCCATTCTCTAAGGGCCTAACTTGGCTACAATCTCTCAACCAAACCGTTTGTAGATATTTTTTTCTTTTTCAGTTCAAGGTCTTCACTGAATATGCCGAGCCTCCTCACAAGGACTGGTGCGTGAAGATCTGGAGTCAGTGAGGAGGATCATCTGGGGTCTCAATTTTAAAGACAGTGTAGAGAACAGAAATCAGCACTAGCTGCTTCCCCATGAGAAAATGTTATGGTGATGCAAGAAAGTCTGTGAAATGCTGAGAGGGCCATGAAAGTAGAACATCTTATAGTCTTAAAAAAGGGCTTGAGAATTTTATCCAGTTCATGTCTTTGACTTAAAATAAAACTAGATAGAAACCATTCTGGAAAAAAATGTGTGTAACATTTGCTTAAGACTTTAAAAAAAAAAAAAAAAAAGAGGCAAAAACTACAGAGAAGCAAAAGTACTTTCCACATTCTTCCCAGCAGGCCATTCTATTCCTTAAAATATCATTATACCTGAATTCCTTTAATTATCTTACCCCAATCTAGAGTATGACATATAAATTTTATTTCTAAATTTTGCCATCTGTTTATACCATTTTGAGCTTTGAACAAATAAAGAGATAATTTTGATAAAGTATGGGAAGTAAAATAAAAGAGGTAGGGATGAAGTATTATGGAGAGTTAGAGATTGGGTATCCAAACCAGTTGGGGCCAGCACAGTGGCTAATGCCTGTTATCTCAGCACTTGGGAGGCCGAGACAAGAGGATTGCTTGAGCCCAGGGATTCGAGACCAGCCTGGGCAACTTGGCGAGACCTTTTCTCTACAATAAATAAAAAATTAGTCAGGAGTGGTGGTGCACGCCTGTAGTTCCAGCTACTTGGAAGGCTGAGGCTGAAGGATGCCTGAGCCCAGCTGGTTGAGGCAGTGGTAGCCATGAGTGTGCCACTGCACTCCGGGGGGACAGAATGAGATTCCGACTGAAAAAATAAAACAAAGACAAAACAGTTGGGAGCAGAAGTCTCAAGAAAGGCTTCCTGGGGTGTGTTGGTTGCTGGAGGATAAGAAGATTAAGCAGTGACTAGAGATAAGGCCTCTGTGGGCAGGGGCATATCTCAGTGTCCAGGCTTTTCTAATGACATCCATTTATAAAGATTTTTCTTTCTTTCTTTCTTTCTTTTTTGAATTGGAGTCTCATTCCATTGCCCAGGCTGAACTGCAGTGGCTTTGAACAGCCACCCCAGCATCGACCTGCTGGGCTCAGGTGATCCTTCCACCTTAGCCTTCCAAGTAGCTGGAATTACAGGTGCATGCTACCACACCCAGCTTATTTTTTGATTTGTTGTAGAGACAAAGTCTCACCAACTTGCCCAGGCTGGTCTTGAACCCCTGGACTCAGACAATCCTCTCGCCTTTGGCTCCCAAATTGCTGGGATTACAGACTGAACACTGTGCCCAGCCCATTTATAGAGATTTTTCAAGACATAAACCAAAATGTGAATTTATTTTCAATATTATATGCTCATTAGAATGAAAGAAAAAAGTTTTGATTCTTTGACAGAATTAAAATTCAAAAATTCTAGGTAACTGAAAGGCTATTTTTTTCTTGTATCAATCTTCGTTTTGTAGAACATTGCTGTATGTCATTTAAAGTATTACTTATTGCTCTGTTTAATATTAGAACAGTGTTTCAACAGTCAAAGGAATCTGGGATGTATGACTCAATTAAAAAAAAATGCAACTGTGCTTAGCGAGCCAACATTTTTAAAAAGAATCAATTCATGTAGAAATGCCCCGTTTTTCCTCAATATATATTCTGAACAAAGTTATCAGGATTTACTAAATTTTTATTATTTTGGATTATGTTAACTTGGAATTAATGTTACATTAATACTTGGGGCAGTTTTAAAAAAGGAATGATAATGTTAATGATAAATTAACTGAAAATAATTTAATTAATTTAAAATATTCTAAAATAATTGTTTTTCCTTTAATTTAATTTAATTTATTTTGAATAAGGGTCTCACTCTGTCACTCAGGCTGGAGTGCAGTGGCACAATCACAACTCACCACAGCCTCGACTTCCTGAGCTCATGCAATTCTTCCTCCTCAGCCTCCTGAGTAGCTGGAACTACAGGTGCATGCCACCACACTCTGCTTTTGTTTTTTGTAGAGATGAAGTCTTACTATGTTCCCCAGGCTGGTCTCAAACTCTTAGGCTCAAACAATCCTCCTACCTCAACCTCCCAAAGTGTTAGGATTATAGGCGTGAGCCACCATGCTTGGTTCCATATATTAAAGTTAGATCCTTCTAGGCATGAATTCCAAAGATACAAATTGTGTTCTTTCCCAAAGATACAAACTGTATTCTTCCAAATACTAAAGTTGCATTTCTGAACTATTTCATAATTTAAACTTTTCTCCAAATTGCATGTAACTTTCAATTTATTAATACTTTGCTCATTAGTCTAGTGAAATATGTAGGCTAATTTATTTATTTACTAGATACGCAGAACAGACATGGTCTGTATGCTATAAACCTCAAGATTTAGAAAACCAAATATGCATGGTTGCTCAAATCTGTAATTCCAGAACTATGGGAGGCTGTGGCAAAAGGATTGCTTGAGGCCAGAAGTTTGAGACCAGCAGCCTCAGTAACATAGTGAGACACTGTCTCCATTTTTTTTTTTTTTTGAGTTGCATCTCACTTTCTCAGCCAGGCTGGAGTGTAGTGGCTCAATACAGGTCACTGTAGCGTCAACCTCCAGCTGTGCCTCGGCCTCCGGGGTAACTGGGATTACAGGCACACCACCATGCATGGCTATTTTTTTTTTTTCCTACAGAGATAAAGTTTTACTAAGTTGCCCAGACTGAACTTGAACTCCTGGCCTCAAGCCATCATCTTGCCTTGGTTTCCCAAAGTGCTAGGATTGTAGGCATGAGCCACTGTGCCAGGCCCACAGGGAGGTTCTGTATCTAAAAAAAATAAAAATATATGAGCTGAGTGTGGTGGTGTGTACCTGTAGCTTCAGTTACTCAGGAGGCTGAGGCCGGAGGATCACTTGAGACCAGGAGGAGTTGGAGGTTGCAGGGAACTATATCATGCCATGCATTCTAGCCTGGAAATTAAATTAAAAAATTAAAAAGAAAACCTAAATATGGGTTAGAGGCACATAGCTCCTCAATGCAACTCCAGGGTGTACCATTCATATAACTACACTCTGAATGGTGACCAGTCCTTGGAGTTGCACAAAGTGCCTGCGCTGAAGGTTGGGATGTGGGGTTTGAGAAAGGATATTTTTGGCCGGGCTCGGTGGCTCAGCCTGTAATCCCAGTGCTTTGAGAGGCCGAGGTGAGTGGATTGCCTAAGCCCGTGGGTTTGAGACCCGCCTGGGCAACTTGGCGAGACCTCATCTCTACAATAAATCAAAAAATCAGCCAGGGGTGGTAGCGTGTGCCTGTGATCTCTGGCTACTTGGAAGGCTGAGGCAGAAGGATTGCCGTAGCCCAGCAGGTGGAGGCTGCGGTGGCCGGGAGCGGCCACTGCACTCCAGTCTGGGCGACAGAGGGAGACTCCAACTGAAAAAGAAAAAAGAAAAGAAAAGAAAAAGGATATTTTCTAAAATATAAACACCTTCACTCAATCAACTGGTAATTAAATTAAATTAATCTAATTGTTTAGCCACTTCCCAAACTCTTTTTGAGGAAACCCTAGCTTAAATTGGTGTTCAAAGATGTTATTGAAACAAAATTTGGGAGGCTAAGGCAAGAGGATTTGGGTTTGGGACTAGCCTGTACAACTTGGTGAGACCTTGTCTGTACAATAAACCAAAAAATTAGCCAGGCGTGGTGGTGCATGCCTGTGGTTCCAGCTACTTGGAAGGCTGAGGTGGAAGGATCGCCTGAACCCAGCAGGTTGAGGTTGCAGTGGCCGCCAGCATGCCACTGCACACCAGCCTGGGCGACAAGAGTGAGTATGACTCAAAAAAAAAAAAAAAATGCTAATGTGCATTGTGAAGCTATAATTGAGGACTATAACAGACATTACTTCCTAATCTTATTTAGCCATGAACTTTTTTATTTGAGTCAGAGTCTCATTCTGTCACCCAAGCTGGAGGGCAGTGGCATGCTCACGGCCACCGCAACCTCCACCTACTGGGCTCAGGTGATCCTTCCACCTCAGCCTTCCAAGTAGCTGGAACCACAGGTGTGTACCACCATTCCTGGCTAATTTTTTGATTTATTGTAGAGATGAGGTCTTGCCAAGTTGCCCAGGCTGGTCTCAAACCACTGGGCTCACGCAATTCTCTTGCCTTGGCTTCCCAAAGAGCTGGGATTACAGGTGTGAGCCACTGCACCCAGTCGAACTTTTTTTTTTTTAAACAACTTTGCAGTATTTTTTTTTTTTTTTTTTTGAGTTGGAGTTTCACTCTGTCGACCAGACTGGAGTGCAGTGGCCACTCACAGCCATCTCAGCCTTGACCTGCTGGGCTCCGGCGATCCTTCCGCCTCAGCCTTCCAAGTCCCTGGAACTACAGGCGCGTGCTACCACACCCTGCTAATTTTCTTTTGATTTATTGTAGAGATGAGGTCTCACCATGTTGCCCAGGCGGGTCTCGAACCCTGGGGCTCAGGCAATCCACTCACCTCAGCCTCCCAAGGCGCGGGATTACAGGCTGAGCCACTGAGCCCGGCTCAACTTTGCAGTATTAATGTTCAAAGGTATTATTGGTCTAGTAGCTTTGACATCATAGACTGTCAGAATGATGGTTCATTTTCATGGATCTGAAAGAATAGGTGAGGAATCGAGAATGGGAGACAATTCTGATAAGAAACGAGGGACATGTACTCAAATTTCCTAGATTCTAGAGACGAAATGAGCATTCAACTGTTTTGGTCTCAAATTTATAAAATACTGCTTTTCTTAATGATTCTATACTGTACTGTAATAATATGCTTGCTTATATGTAAGGAGAATAATAAGTGCTTAGTAAACGATAAACCTAGCATGCTGCTATTTAAAATAGAAGCTTTACATTAAGATACATATACATCCATGTATACTATATATGCATACATAAGCATATATATTTTGAATTATGAATACGTTATAGTAACGTTTCTGTCTATAGTACTAAGATCAAAGATATACTTTTTCCACCTTTCTCTGCCTGTTTTTTTCCCTTTTCTTTTTCTGCCTGGGTGACTGCAAGTATACTCAACTTTTTAGAATACTAAAAGATTGGAAGATGATTTAGAAAACATGAGATTTGAATTCTTAAGCTTTGGTTTGTTAGATGGAAAGAAAGCTCCAGACAGCCAGTCATTTTTATCATGTGGACAGTGCCGAACCAGAAAGTAATGCTTACATATGTTGCAAACAATCCTAGGATGTGTTAACCAGGCAATTTTGACTTTGTATTTTTGTATCAGATCATAAAATGCTTTCAGAGTGGCTTAGAGTTGAATTTTAGTTTTGAACAATCCATAGATATGTCAGCTCCCAAATTCTATTATTTGTTTCTTGGTGTGAAAAAATAATTATTTTATGGTTCCATGCATTAATGATTTTTGATCACTTGCTCTTTATAGTTAGTTAAGAATAAAACCACTTCTTATCACTTAAAATGCCACATGTATTTAACATTTTGTTTTCCTTTTTGTGAAATGAAACCTACATTTTTTGGAATTACACACCAAACTATTATAAAAATGAAGTGTTAGAAATCAATTCAAATGCTAAATACAAAGGACATCCTTGGCTCATTAAGTAAAAATATCTCATTTAATGAGCAGGAAAGCACTGGAGCACACTGAACCCTGACACAAAGCAAATTATTTAAGTGATAAATTATATTTTATGGGGAGTGTAAAAGTTAATAATACTCAGGGGCCTGGTAATAAATGCAGAGGTGTAACTAACTTCATCGACTGCTTTACTTACAAACATGCCATATGTACTTAGTTACTTGAGCTGACCATAAAAAGAACAGAAACCATGCAAGGATTCATACAGCTACCTTAGTACGATTATTTTTCAATGTATCTTTCAGATCATATCATTTTAAGAAATCCTTGTTCTTTTCTTTCTGTCATTTGCAACATTCTACTTCCTTCATTTTTGTTTTCACTTTTGGTCAAGTATTTGACCTTGTAGCAGTTAAAGCTGCAGCCTGCTCCTTATCTCTCAGCAGGCCTCATAAAATCAGCCATGCATTCATCCTCTCTGGTGCCCCACAAATGACCTCAGACCTCACTTTGAGAGGACCAACTTGTCCTATGAAGAAATGGGTGGGTTAGCTTTTGTCTTGGCACCTCCCTAGCTCTTTCCTAAACAAACATTTCTCAGTAACGTTGAATAGAGCCATAAACAAACGTGGTCAATAAACTCCATCCATACTTTGCTAAGATGCCCAGAGATCTGTTCAGCAACCTGTCCCCACACAGCAGGAGGGCTGAGAAGAGTTGAAGCAAATGTCTGGTTAATTACAGGTACACGCTGAGAAAGAAGTTAAAGGAAAGAACTGCCTTTTATTTTTCAATTTAAATGACCCGTATTTTTTTCTGCATTGATTCTGCTTAAAAATAATTTTTAAAAATCTTTTTACTTGACTCCTGTCTGGTTTTGAATTATGAGAAAATTCTAATATCATATAATTTTGCTTCTCTTGAGGTTGATTTTAGATACAAATATAGCTTATTGATGCTACTTGAATGATTTTTTTCTTGGACTTGGCAAATGATATAGGTTTAGAAATTTTTTGTTTGTTCTTTGAGAAGGGGGTTTGGTTTGATGTCTAGACTGGTCTCAGAACTACTGGGCTCAAGTGATCCTCCTATCTCAGCCTCCTGAGTAGCTAGGATTACAGGTGTATGCCACTGTGCCTAATTAGAATCTTTATTCAAAGCTAATTTTAATCTGTGGGACTACTTTGAGGCTAGTTGCAGAGTGAGAAGCACCACATTTCCTTCATGCCAGAGCAAATATGATTTATGTGGTGTTTCACACCTCTGAGCTTTGCATATTCTATTTTCTCCAGCTGGGCTGCTTTTCCTTTTTGTCCATTCAGCAAACCCCAATTGACATTTCAAACCAGCTCAGAGGTGAATTCTTCTGACCCTTCCCCTTTTCTTTCTCTTCAGGTTGAACTGGTTATTCTTTCTTTGCTACTTGTTTGATATATTTATATTACTGTATTATTCTTCTCTTTGTATTATGCTTTATTCATATTTCCAGCTATGCTGCAGGATTCATGAATATGGAAACCTTGTCTCGGTTACTGTTGGATATCTAACATCTAGCATGGATAGTGGCAAATAGTGATGGAGGAAGAAAGGGAGGATGGAGGAAAAGAAGGAAGAAAGAATAGAAGGAAGGAAGGAAAAAAGAAAGAAGAAAGGAAAAAAGGAAGGAAGGAAGAAAAGAGGAAAGGAAGGAAGGAAGGAAAGAAAAAAAGGAAGACCTTTCTAATCATATATGGCACCTTTGTGCAAAGCTACCCCCTTAGGAAAAGATGGCCCTTTCTCTGAACTGATGGAGTCTTGGGCCAGGGTACACGTTTGGTTAGTGGAGAAGTGATTGGATTTCAGTCCTCGTTCTTTCTCTCTTAACACTCAGGAAGAGAGAATAAATAGGGAGAAAGAGAGAAACAAAAGGTGAGAAAAAGGGAGATAGGTTTGTCTTCATTCCTAGACTATGGACTCTCTAAGGGCAAGTTTGAGTTCCTAGAGCCTTAGAAAAGTGCCTAGCACATAGCAGCAACTCTCACATATTGATTGAATTGAATTATTGATATGTGAGAGATTGTGCCAGGTTGCTTTATAATGTTCCAGGGAACTGAAATAGGAGAGATCACAAAGAAGGAGGATAGTTAGAAAATGGAGAGAGATGAACATGGCAATGGGAGGAGAGTTTGGACACTGTGACTTACTGTTGGCTAGCACAAGAGAGCTGAGCTGAGTGGCCCAGAAACACTGCAGTGCGTGCTACAGATTGCTATAGTTTTGCAGAAACATTTTATTGATTTTTTCAGGTTGTTTTCTAGAGAAAGACATTATTATTCATATCTTTAAAAATCCTGGCGGTTTTTCTTTTTGAGCAACTTGTCCATGGCAGGTCTTTCTGCCATGAATCTTCCCTTTTCCTTCCCTTCTTCTCGCTGATAAACTGTTTTAAACCTCAAAAATAAAATAAACAAATAAATATTCAAGAAGACCACAATAAACAAAATAGAGAATCAATTTCTGAAAAAAAATCTGCACATGATAAGAGTCAGTTATCCTAAGAAGAGACATTCACATTTTAGACAGTTACTAGTGGGAACAGGATTTATTGTTTAAGAATTTTAAGATAATCTTTTTTGACCCAAATTATAATCATATTTAAAAGCAAATATATATAGAATTCATTTTGATAGTATAATCTGATCCTTTGAAAGTGATAATTAATCTACCACCAGGGTGCTAATTCCATCTTTACTACTAAAGATTTGATTTACTGAATTCCCAAATGGATATAAAAATATCTAACTCAGAGACTGTAATGTGTATGTAGTGTGCTTGGCACAGAGCTTGACATCTATTAGAATTATTACCACAACTACATGGCAAAATATTTTAATTTTTTTATGTAACGCATATGTTTTTGTTTTTGCCTATACGGTTTATTTTCCTTTGAAGAAGCGGCTCCCTTTCACCCTCAGTTCTTGGGAGCTTGTCATGTCCCTTGACTACCATGGTGGACACTTCACAAAGCCAGCCCATCAAGAACTAACCAGTGTTGATTCGGAACTCGTATGTTTGAAGCATTCCCTTTAGCTAGGGTTGCAAACTTTTTTGTTTTTATTTTTATTTTTATTTTTTTTGAGTTGGAGTCTCACTCTGTCACCCAGACTGGAGTGCAGTGGCCGCTCCCGGCCACCGCAGCCTCGGCCTGCTGGGCTCCGGCGATCCTTCCGCCTCAGCCTCCCAAGTAGCTGGAACTATAGGAGCGCGCTACCACGCCCTGCTAGTTTTCGATTTATTGTAGAGATGAGGTCTCGCCAAGTTGCCCAGGCGGGTCTCGAACCCGCGGGCTCAGGCAAACTAAGCTGGTGACCGTTTTTTTTACTTCGCACAGAAGATCTGCCTGAGAAATTTGCCATTGCAAAAGGTAGCAGAGCCCAGTGCTGTTGTGAGAGATTCTAAGTGATGATAATGAGTATCTGGATCCAGTCTTGATTGAAGCTAGAGCTAGAAGCTAGAACTCTCTCTGGACTTTTCAATCTGTCAACTTAGAGTAAGTTAGGTTTTTCTGAATTTGCAAATGAAAGAGTCTCAACTAATTATAATTTGATTAGTGTAATTCATAATCGAGTATTAGCAATAATAGATACCCCCTCCACCTTGCTTATTGACTATGGGAATGTTTGAGCTATCTCCATTTAATGTTTATAAATCTATCTCCTTCTAGTTAAATTAAAATTAGATTCCTTAATGAAAATGAAATTTAGCTATTCACAATGATGATTTATCCCAACGATTAGAGCGTATAGTTTTTTTTTTTTTTAAATAAAAATATATTCATGTGTTCACTGGACATCTCCTGGGAAGCCACTCCAAGGAAAGGACTGTGTCTCACTCATTTTAGCACAGCTAACCCTGGTCACAGTGTCTGCCATGTCATAAATGGTTACTGGATATTTGTTGATTTTTAACTGATTTGCCTACCTCGTAGGCAGAGCATAGGCCTGTCCTTCCTTCCTTTCTTCCTTCCTTCTTCTCTCCCTCTGAGAAAATTTTTAAAAATACTAAAAAGTACAAAGATTTATGTAAGAAGCATCTATGTTTCCACCTCACATTAACAATTAATCTTTTGTCCTGTTTTTTTCCAGTCTTTTAAAATCTTCCCCCTTCGATATCCTCCATCTTTTTCTCCCACCCCTTCTTCTAGGCCGTAGCTGTCATCACTTTAGTGTGTATGCTTCCTGTTTATTTACTATAACCATGCATGCTAGTACACATCTATTAGCAATATATATAATTGCTTTATATGTGTGTTTAATAAGCTGCATTCATGGTCTGATGCTATACCTATTGTCCAACGCATATTTTAAAATTAACACTGTGCTTTTGTGAACTATCCATTTTGATCTTTTTCGACTGCAATATAATATTTATTTGAATTAATTCACTATGTTTCACTTATCTTTTGATGGACACAATATCTTCTGTGTCTATGAGAGACTTTTATAAAACCTGTTTTCACAAGAAAAGTCATTACACTGTGTTTAAAATTTATAATCATTGCAATTTAAATTTCCAAATGAAATCACTGGGAAACAATTAGAAAAATTCTACGAAACAGAAGTTCTGTATGATTAATTATACTGGATGCAGTTTTCTTATTCTGCTTCTCAGGTATATTAACTGTCTGTATTGATGCACACATATCTTTACCTTACTCTTTCTTTTAAAATGCTTGTCTCTGACTCATTAGGAAAGAATGAAATGACCCTTTGCTCTGCTTTCATCGGCCTCTTTGTTGTATTCTGAACACCCAGGCACATCCCACCTCAGAACCCTTGCACCTGCTGTTCCCTCTGCCTGAACTGCGTCTCCAGATCTCCACCCTCCTCATCTCCTTAAGGTCTCTGCTCAAATATCATTATCTCAGCAAGGCCTACCCTGACTGCCCTATTTAACAGCACACTCTTCCCTCTCTCCCAAATTTCCCCCACCTTTTTTGCTGTCTTTTTCTGTACAACACTGACTGTCTTTCATACTACATATTCTGATTTTTAATTTGTTTATTGTTTAACTTCTCAGTAAGTCTTAGGCTCCACTAAAGTAGGAATTTCATCTGTCTTATTTTTACCATTGCTGTATCCTCTGTGTCTGGAACAATGAATGGCATATAAAATGCTCGATAGTATGTTGAATGAATACCTAAAAGGTAGAAAATATGAAAAATGCAGAAAGTATAATGTAGAAGATAGAGAAGCTCTCATACCACCTAACTCCAGTCAGGATGGCCATCTTCAATAATTCAAAAAACAACAGATGCTGGAGAGAATTCAGGGAAAAGAGAACACATCTACACAGTAGGTGGGAGTGTAAACAAGTACAACCTCTGTGGAAAACAGTGTGGCAATTCCTAAAAAATCTAAAAATCGACCTTCTATATGACCCAGCAATCCCCCTTCTGGGAATATATCCAGAGGAACTCAAATCATTTGATAAAAAAGATACCTGCACAATAAGTTTATTGCAGCACTATTCACAATAGCAAAAACATGGAACCAACTGTACTGCCCATTGAAACTGGACTGGATGACCAAAATGTGGTACATCTACACGATGGAATATTACACAGCCATAAAGAAGGATAAAATTACGAACTTTACAGCAACTTGGAGGGATTTAGAGTTTATACTACTCAGTGATCTATCATAGAAACAAAGAACCGAGTAATACATGTTCTTACTCATAAGTGGACCCTGAACATTTATTATAATACTGTGAGAAAGGGATCGACAGTAATGGGAAACTGCCCGGCGAGCGGGGGCATTTCACATCAACAAGGGTACATGATCTCAGACCCGGCAAAGTGGGGACCAGAGGGAGACCCAAAGTTTACCTGTAAAATGACCACTTATCTAACTAATCCTGAATTGTATCCCACATCCTTCAAATAAATAAATTTTAAAAACCTGCATGAGTAGAAAATGTATAATGTAAAATAATAAAAATAAGAAGAAAAGCTCTCATAAGCCTACTGCTGAGAAGTAACACTTTGTTATATTGACTTTTAATGTTTATAGATGTTTATTTTTTACTTAGTTGAGATTATGTAGCAAGCACGCAGGATTTTTGAAAAAGTATATCCTATTGTTTTAGTTTGATATGATAAGCAAATCTAAAATTGTTGGACTTACATTCCCTCATATTGATATATTGTAAGTTCCACTATAAATCCCTATTAGTTGGGACTTTTAGGTCGTTTTAAATTTTAGATTTTATAAATGACACTATGATGCATGTCATTGTTGATAAACCTTCATCTGTGTTCCGTAGTTTTAAAAACAATATATTTGTAGAAGTAGAATTACTGCATTTGAGTAAATAATGAATATTGCCAGGAACTTTCCCTCAGAGAGATATTGATTACTCTACTATCCATGCTATATGAAAATGTTCATTTAATTTCATTCTTTTCATTGGCATTTTTCTTTCTTTCTTTCTTTCTTTTTTTTGAGTTGGAGTCTCACTCTGTCTCCCAGGCTGGAGAGCAGTGGCATGATGACGGCCACCACAGCCTTGATCCTTCTGCCTCAGTCTTCCAAGTAGCTGGAACTACAGATGTGTGCTACCACGCCTACCTAATTTTCTTGATTTATTTTAGAGACAAGGTCTCACCAAGTTGCCCAGGCTGGTCTTGAACCCCTGGGCTTAGGCAATCCTCTAGCCTCGGTGTCCCAAAGTGCTGGAATTACAGACTTGAGCCACTGCGCCCGGCCTGGTATTTTTAAATAAGATGAATGGGCTGGGCTCGGTGGCTCAGCCTGTAATCCCAGCACTTTGGGAGGCTGAGAAGAACAGATTGCCTGAGCCCTCGGGTTCGAGACCAGCCCGGGCAACTTGGCGAGACCTCGTCTCTACAGTAAATAAAATCTTAGTTGGGCATGGTAGCGCTCGCCTGTAGTTCCAGCTATTTGGAAGACTGAGGTGGAAGGATTGCTGGAGCCCAGCAGGTCGATGCTGGGGTAGCCGTGAGGGTGCCAGTGCACTCCCACCTGGGCAACAGAGTGAGACTCCAACTCAAATAAATAAATAAATACATAAATAAATAAACAGACAAATAAACAAACATAAAAATAAAATGAATGTGCTATTTTGATAGAGAAAAAGTAGTTATCTTGTTTAATTTGCATTTCTTTTCAGACAAGAAGGAGGAGGAGGAGGAGTAGAAGAAGAAGAAAAAGAGGAGGAGGGGGGGAGAGGAGAAGTCTGTTTCTGCTGTTTTAAGTCATGAGAGGAAGAATGGCAATGGAGAGAAGAGAGTCTGGGGATGAGGTACTTGCCTCAGTACCCGTCACTTTCAGTCAAGGGAAAGGAGATAGTTTGTTAGGTCTAGAGGAATTCTGAGGAAAAAATGTGGGAAATTGGAAGAAGAGACTGTTTTGTAGAATGCTCAGCACCAAACTTAGTGTGCCCACACCAGAGGAAAAAAGCCAAAAAGGTAAAATGGCCCTGTAGTGAAAGAACGCATGGTGGGCTGCTTTACCTCTAGACTGAATGCCACATCAGACTTCAGGGAGACTGCAGCTTCAGCAAGAGTGGAGGGAGTCAAAGCCAGCTTGGCACAGAGAGCAACCTGTCTCAAGTAGGAGATCACAGTATAGATGTAACAGGAGATGGACTCAAGAAGTATTTAGGTTACAGGAAACAGCAGAATTTTCTGGTGAGGAAGAAGGAGGAGAGAAGGGTAGAAAGGCATCAGGAGTAGTCTCCCTATTTCTGGTACAAGTAATTGGGTAAATGATAATGCCATTTGCTAAGATATAGAATACTAGAAGGAGAAAAACTTCTGGAAAATTGGAATCCAGAACTGACTTGTGTACACATCAAGTAGGAAGTGCCCATGAAATATCCAAGTGAGTGTGGGCTTCAGAAGAGAAATCTGCACTGGAAATACATATTTAGAAGCTATTGACCTATCTGTAGTAAATGAAGGCATGGGAGTAGATGAGAAGGTCTAGAAAGAGAGTGGAGAAGGAGAAGAAGCCTTAGAACGGAGTCTGAAGGAACTCCAACAGTGACATTAGTGGGAGAAAGGAAGGCAAAGGAGTGTGTGTGTGGGGTAGGGGGTGGGGGGTGGGGGCGTGGGGGAGGGAGGGCCAAAGGGTTGGATAAAAGCTATGAGGCTATGATGTCAACATTTGCCATAATACTATAAGAAAGAGATTGGCAGTAGACGGAAACTGCTGGGGGTTGTGGGGAGGGGGGGCACACAACATCAATAAGGATACCTGATCTCAAACCAGGCAAAGTGGGGACCAAAGGGAGGCCCACACTTTACCTGTACGATGATCACTTATCTACCTAATCCTGAATTGTACCCTACATCTTTCAAATAAAAAAAAGAGATCTGAAAGAAGGTTGTTTAAA
>CAUYQG010195536.1:0-19879 GCA_963574415.1 Tarsius wallacei
TTTTTTTTTGAGTTGGAGTCTCACTCCGTGGCTTAGACTGGAGTGCAGTGGCCGCTCCCAGCCACAGCAGCCTCGACCTGCTGGGCTCCGGCGATCCTTCCGCCTCAGCCTTCCAAGTAGCTGGAACTACAGGCGCGCTACCACGCCCGGCCAATTTTTAAATGTTTTTTAAGGTTAGAAAACAAAACAAAATCAGAAAAAGTCAAATCAGAACTGTGAGGTGGATGTCTATTGATTTTCTTCAGAAACTCCTGCAAAATTTCCCTTGTTTGATGAGAAAAATTAACAAAATTATTGTTGTGATGGAGAAGGACACGCTTATGAAAATTTCTTTGATGATTTTTCCTTTTTTTTTTTTTCCTAAAGCTTTGGCTAACTTTCTCAGAAAACCCTCATAACAGGCAAATCCTATTCTTTGATTCTTCAGAAAATCAACAATCAAAACGCCTTGAGCATCCCCAAAAACTATTTCTGTGATCTTTCCTCTTGACTAATCCAGTGTTGCTTTTACTGGACCATTTCTACCCCATGGTAGCCATTGCTTTGATTGTGCTTTGTCTTTAGGATCATACTGGTAAGGGCATTATCCATCTCCTGCTTCAATTCTTCGAAGAAATGCTTCAGGATCTTGATCTCACTTGTTAAAAATGTCCATTGAAAGTTTTATTCTTGTCTGCTGCTGATCTGGGCACAAGAGTTTTGACACTCATTGAGTGGAAAGTTTGTTCAACTTTTTTTTTTTAGAATTATGAAACAAAGCCAATAGACATGTCTACAGTTTTTGTTTCTACTATTAATTATAGATCCTTTTCAATTAGGACACGAACAAGATAAATTTTCCATTGTAAATTGATGTGGTTGGTCTGCCACTGAAGGCTTTATCTTCAACATTATCTCCTCCCTTTATAAAATGAATTATCAATTTTCAAACTGTTAATTTCTTTTGGACATTGCCCTCATAAACTTTATGTAAACCATTAATGATTTTGCCATTCTTCTACTGAAGCTTCACCGTAAATTTGATATTTTTTTCTTGCTTCAATTTTAGCAGAATTTATTTCGCTCTGATAGAGACTTGTCTCAAACTGATGTCTTATCCTTCTTAGTGCCTCAAACTAGATAATGTTTGGACATGTTATAACAAGTTACTATAAGTTTATTTTGGTGCAAAAAATTGAAATACATGCATGTTTTTTCCATAATATGTAGCTCCCATAAACTTTTTAAAAAACATTCTTATGTATGTCTCTCTCTCTCTCTCGTTCTGTGTGTATATATATATACGTATATATGTATATATGTATATATATGTATATATATACATATATATATATATCTCCAAGCAAAAGAGGCATTTCTAGTGAGCAAGAAGACTTTTATCATCCCTCAATAAGGGCCAAAGTTACAAAGTTTTTGTGGATATTGAAGTATTCTCACTTTCACTGGAATTCTGTGGTTGCAGTTTATTGGTGAATCTTGGTGTGAACAAATCAAAAAAGGTTAGGGGGATTTGGAAACTTATTGGAAGTTTTGATGAAGACAGTGACAGTTTTCAGAAATGGCCTTTCACTACTTGACTAATCTAGGGCAAGGGCACTGGTGGTTGGACATGACACACAAAAAAGTGTACAAATATTACACAACTGTGTATTGTTTTCTGTCAGTGGGGACTTACTGAGTCACTATAAAAAGTAATACCTTAAAAACTGATTTATCTATGTCTGTTATGAATTTAGAATCTATGGAGCTGGGGGAAAAAGGCAGTAGGAAGATAATATATTCAGAGCCAGCTTCCCCTTATTATGTTTAATGAGAGGAAAAGAAAATTGCTTTTCACAGTTGTGAGGAAAAGCTTGCCATCCTCTAAAATAATACATTTATTATTATTTAGACTAGCAGGACTCAAATGATACAGTATTTTATAAGTTTATTATGAGCTCAACAAAAGCCAATAGTGTGGACACTAAATAGAAATGCTCATAGGGTAGATATTACATTTAAACAATAATAGTGTCCAGACCACAGGACTTGGCAGGTCAGCTGTGTTTTGAATTGTTCGTACTATATTGTGCTTATTTCTGGAGAATCACATAACAAGGAACTGAATCTGATCATGTTTATCCCTGGGTTCACCTGATACAATGAGAAGCATTCACAGTAGGATTAGGCACCCTGGGCTCCTCTCTTCCTCCTGGTAACTCTAGAATGTTCATGCCGAAAAGTCTTAGTCCCGTTAGTCTGGTTGGCTAGAGTAGTTGATAATTTTTGGTTTTTGAATTGATAATTATGAAATTTGTCTTGAGGCTCTATTAGTCTTAGGAAATGCACTGCTCTATTTAGAATGTACATTTTTAAGGTGACTTTGGGGAAAGTTGGAAATTAAGAGATACATTTTCTCATCAATCCAACCCTGATGCTGCTACTACTGACCACCTAATAATTTTTAATGACTTAAAGTCTCTTTCCTAGGCACTTTAGTCATATTAAGATTCACAACACTGACACTTTTAATAAAAATTTAATAAGCTAACACAAGTAAAATAAGATTTTGTTATTATTTTGTTATCATTCTTCTTATAATTTTGTGATGCATCTCATGAAGTTTGAGCCCATGAGGTAACTAAGGAAGTTTAGCCTGATGAAGATAATATTTATGTGGAAACAGAAGTATTTAGGTAGACACAAAAGATACTGTAAATGCTCAATAAATTTATAACCTAGGTTAGCATCATTCCAAATTGCAAAGTGAGGAATCATTAAAAAGAGGTGAATTTAGACTTAATTAAATAAAGAACTTAAATAGCAAGGATGACTAACCCAAATTACCTCTCCATCCCTTAGACATATGTGTGTCCAAAGTGAGTGTGGACAACTTTTTTTCAGAGATGCCATAGAAAGAATCCATCTATAAGCAGGCAGGGCAAAGTTAATGACTGCTAAGCTTTCCATGTTAAGACTGCATTGTCTTCAAATAGTTTAGGTAAAACGAACGCAATTCTCCAAATATTATTTTGTAACTTTGGGGTTCAAAAATATCCCTTAACTTTGTAGAATAGACAGGTTGGTTGTGAAGAATAAGAATAACATCTAAAACATTTATGACATGAAAATGGCCTCTAAAATATAATATGGAAGTTGGGCATGGTGGCTGTCGCCTGTAATCCCAACTCTTTGGGAGGTAGAAGAGAGAGAATTGCCTGAGCCTAGGGGTTCAAGACCAGCCCAGGCAACTTGGTGATACCTCGTCTATATAATATATCAAGAAATTAGTCGGGTGTGGTTGCACATGCCTGTGGTTCAGTCACTTGGAAGGCTGAAATGGAAGATCATTTGAGCCCAACAGGTGGAGGCTGCGGAGGCTGTGAGCTTGCCACTGCACTCCAGCCTAAGTAACAGAGTGAGACTCTACTCTAAATAAATAATAGATAAATAAAATATGGATACCCCATCTCATCCTACACACACACACACACACACACACACACACATACTCACACACACACACACACACATACTCACACACACACGTGTTTCTTTTAATCAAACAAATGCTTTGTAGGACAAGTCTTAGGGAACTCTTTCTTCAGGGAATAAATTCTGGTCTATAAATTGTTTCTCTGATAGTCCGTGAATTGTCTTGCAGCTGAATAATGCTAAGAGTCATTCAGAAGATGGAAAATCTTAAATAAGGGCATGGATGCTTATTCTTTAAAGTGAATGTTAGGAAATAGCAGTGAGCAATAAAAATAATGTAGTGATATGTAAAAATGGCATGCAGCCTAACTTAGTCACCAAGCCGCCCTCCTCACCCAAGATTCATTAGTCTCCATATCAGTTTTGCTATTGAGTACCTTTATAGAAATGCATGCAATGTAATGGAAATGTACCTGAACCTTATTATACAAGTCTTCTGAATATAAATAATGCAGGAGGCCTGCTCTTTGTGAAAAGATGTTGTGTTAGAAAAAGGAAACTGTAAACAGATTTCTAGTGATAGATATTGTATATGCTTTAGACAGCATCAAGGTTTAATATATGTGTGAATGTAAATGTGAACATGCACCCCCCACCCCAAACACACACACTCTTTTAACAGCACTAGATTTGGGTTTGCTTGTACCTCTTTTTTTCTTTTTTCTTTTTTCTTTTCTATTCCTCAGTGAATCTCTACAGAATCTGTAATGTGAGTGTTCTTTGTTCATGATATTGTATACAAGACTCCCCTGAAAATTAATAAGGCTGTCTTCAACTCACAGCCCTATTTGCATACTGCTTCCCTACCAGCTAGCTTTTGATTTTCTTCTGTATCTCTTCATCTTCAGGATGTAGCTGAATGATTCCTCTGCCAAATTCCAAATTCACCCTTCACATGGATCCCATGTGATCCTCTTCTTCAATTCTGGACCTCGTATTTGGGGCATTTACTATAAGGTTCTTAGGATTATTTTATGTTTCCTTTTATTTAAATAATAAAATAGGTGTCTGATTGTATAAGACATTGTCAAAGAATTAATGAAAACAGAATTATATAATAATAATTAGGATTATAACCAACAACACTCCAGTAAAGCTAAAGTGCAATTAACCCCTTAAATATAATACAGAGTAAATTTAATTTAATAAAATGTTGAATTGACAGTATTGTTCTCTTTTTTTCTTACTACTAGGCTTCTCTCTAAGAAGAACTAAATGAGATGAAGACTTAGCTGCTCCTTCATGGCCTAAGATAATTAATGACTTTAATGCATGGACAAATAGAGTTGACTTGTGAAGGGTGAGTTTGTGAGTTTCCAATATTCATTCTCTCCTTTCTCTCTCTCACTAACTCTTGTTTACCAAAAAAGGTTCTACTGTATATCATTAGTTAATTATGTTGATAGCGTCATTATTTAGTAACTCATAATTTTGAGGTTGAGATTAGCAGTCACTTTTAACTAGTAAAATACACATCATTTCCTCTGGAAAGCACATATTTAACTCTTAGGATCTAATGGTCCTTGGCTTGTCCCGAGTTTTTAAACATCCGCTCTTCCCATTAAACCTTATATTTCCCTTATAATTGCAAAAATCCCTTGGGATGGACAGTATGCACATACTTAACTTTCTAGCAAGAAGAATATAATGGCTTTCATATTTTTACTATCTTAGCTTTAATCAAATGCACCTTGGGTGCCAACACAATGATAAGGGAATCTTTTAGAAAGCTATAACTAAAATATGGAATTGTTTAAAATTGAGAGAAAAAAGTAAAGCACCTGAATTGTAAAGCTTTTACTGGGTGTTTATTAGTGGAAAAAAGCAGAGAAGGAAAAGAGGATGCCCTTGTAACCACTAACATCTCAGGTGTCGATAGGCACAGAAGTGCCACGTGCAAGCAGGTCTCTCTCATAAGAGAGCTGTCTTGCTTGGCATGGAGTCACATATGTTCAAAGTGCTACTTCAGCAGCGGGATTGGGCAGTTGAAAAGACAAGGTAGCAGTTAAGGAAACATTCAACCTCTTCTGCATGGATTTCAACTTGATTGTCTCAGAAATGCATTGTTTTCCTTTGGCCATGTTTTTTGTGTTTGACTCAATCGTTACCATTTGAATTATCAAGAAGAGTGAAAAAGCATATCTGCACCTCACAATGATGAAGAGATATCAGAGTTCGATCTGGAACTGGGTGCCACATATATCTTAGCTTGTTCTCCAGTCATTCTCTATCTTTCTATGTATTCTGTGGTATTATTCTAGAATGAATTACTTATGCTTTGGAAAATGTACAGAAGCACATTTTTACTTGGGGGGAAGGGAGAGATGGATGAATTCTAAAGGTAGATAAGCTCACTCAGATAAGCAACTGGAGTTTCTCTAAAAGGAGGAGGGATTTGTCTTGTTAAGTATGAACAAGAAGGTGCTTTCCAGGAAGGCAAAGTGTCTCAGGAGGGGAGCAAGCTAGACACTGGGGATATATCCCAAGTCAAACTTGTATGATAGGTACTAATTTTTGTGCTGAATACTCTCCCCATCCCCACCTTGGGCTGAGAGATTAGTCATATGCAGCTTGAAGTTTTTATTCTGGAATATTCTTTAACATATTTCAATTCCCTATTGTTATCTAAACTCAGTATTGTGAAGAATTAAGCAATGATCATGCCTTAATTTTGACGTCTGTGAGAATGGAGTTACATCTTGTTGAGGATGACTGTGGAATAGAAGTCCTAGGTGTTTGCCAATATTAGTAACCTCTCAAAAAGCTGGATTCAGGAGTTCATAACCAAGATACATAACAGTCAAGAACTCAGATTAGGCACTGCAGGAAGACAACCCACTCTTCTCAAATATCTTACAGGAAATTATCCTTACAGGGAAAGAAACAATCTGCAAGATTTTACATTTTGTATACTTAAAGACAAGTGACAGCAATGTTTAGCCTTTTATTAAGTGTCTTTTTTAGGCATAAGGAGCTCTCATTACTGCCTTTGAAAAATATTGAGATATGTAAGATGGTTTTTCCTTTTTAAAATGTCCCAAGACTGTGGTACTTCTGGGATCTGTTTTTATTTCTCTTATTGGTGTTATTTATTGGCATCAGCTCTTAGACTCACTTCTTTCTGAATAAGACTTGCTCTGAAATATTTCTTTCTTTCTACCTAACCTATTTGCTCTAGTCAGGAATGAACAAGAAGACAAGTGAATTAGAATAAGAGAAAAAAAGTGTTTTAAGTTGTTCCCAAGCAGACTGTTTATTAATAAAGAACAGATCAGACATTGGTTTAGATGTCAGCTCCTCTGGGCAGGCAACTTTGACCTTCTGGAGCTCTCATAGCTCTCCCTACCTGGTTACCATGAGTCATACTGCATTTTGTCCATCTATTTTTTGGTTGATCTCTATTTCTGGACTATATGCTTCTGGAATTTCAATATTGTGCCTGTTTTGATCAATATTTATTCTTACCACTTTCAAAAAGACTGGCAGTATGTAGATTTTTAAGGATATTTTTAGATCAAAAAATAAATGAGGCATTATCTAACATCTCCTAAATTTATTAGAGGAGAAATACAACATTTAAAAAAGTATATTTTCCAGCTCTCTCCTGTTTCCATTTCCCATGTCCATAAGCCCACCTTCCCAAGAAATTACTTAAACTAGGGTTCCCAACTCTGTATGTACCATAGGATGATTCAGGATGCTCTATAAAGTCTCCATATCTGGCCCCTATCCAAGAGCAATTCTAGCACTCCTCTGGGAATGTGGCCTCTGAAACACATTTATTTATTTATGTATTTGGTTATTTATATTTTTATGGATTTAGGGGGTACAAGTGCCGATATCTTACATGCATATATTTTGTAGTGGTAGAGTCTCGGCAGGGTGTACCTATCACCCAAATGTGAACATTATACCCAATCGGTCATTTTCAAACCTCACCCTTCTCCCACCCTCCTGGACATCTTACTCTCCAGTATGTCCATGTGTACAGTACCCATTTTTTAGCTCCCATTTATAAGTAAGAACACGTGGTATTTGACTTTCAGCTTCTGAGGTATTTCATTTAAGATGTTGCCTCCAGTTCTATCTATGTTGCTGCACTTATTTGTATTTCTTCCAGGTAATTGAAATGTGAAGCTAGGATTAAGAACCACTGAGTTAGTCTACTCTGTGTTGCTGACTTATTTGCTCATCATTCAACATTTTGTATATACAATTTTAATCATTTTGTTATTTTTTTCATTTACTTGACAATTTTCTTTCTGTTTTTTTGAAATGTATATGATATATTTTAAATTATTTTTGTCTTTGATAATTTGAGGGCCTTACCATTAATGACAAATGAATATTTGGCTAGATTTATAATAATTGGGTACAAACATTTCCCCTTCAGCAACTTATGGAGGTTTCTCTATTTTTTGGCATCTACTGACACAGAGGAGAAATTTTATATATTAAATTAATCACTATATTTTCATGAGTACTTCCCTTAGCTTCATAAATAAAGTATTCTCTTAAATGTCTTTGCAAGTATAACTTAGAGAATGTCTAAACTTACTTTGGTAGAATGGATTTGCTTCTGTTTTATTTTAATTGTTTGAGAAGGATGGCATTTGAATTCCTTCTTCATATTAGTTGCCTTATTTTGAAGTTTGATATGTTTTGACGTGCCTTGCAATTTTTCTTATAGGTCGCCTTGTGTCCGGTACTTGGATTTAGTATTGGTTCTGTCAGAAGTTGTGTGAGTTTCCATCAAAACTTTTAAGACCCAAGGAAGGGGAAGATGTTTAAACCAATTATAGCCTTTCTTATATCAGGTGTTTACTTGGGGGAGGAAATAAACTACACCTGGAAGCTGTCTGACCAGAGAATTGGACAGGGAGTTAGTGATAGTATCCTTGAGATAAACTATGCTGCTGTTTTAGAAGCTGCCTGCAGTTTGCACCAGTGGCCTAAAAAGAGGTTGGGATTCTCAGGGGGCACATTGCTCTTTTATTCTGAAAAACACCTTAAAAGGGAATCTTTATACAAGGGCCAATCCTTCCTAGTGGGAGGGACTATAACTAAGGAAAGTGAGTAGCTCTGTGTAGTAGAGTAACACAAATTAAAGTTATTCCCTAAAGGATAAAAGAAAGCAAAGACACTGGAAAATGAAGGTGAGGAAACAGGCTTTGGAGGAAGGAGTCCTTGGTGTCATGATGGAATGAAAGAAGCTGGCTAGTGAGAAAATTCCTCTGATTAAATAGCCTAGGGAATTCAATATATTTATGCCTAACATTTAATTTTAGATTCTTCATTGTTCTCTGCTGTGCTTTAGAACTCTTGAGTTATGGCTAAATATTCAGAAGTAGCATATTACAAACAACTGGGTTTTATTAATGGTGTATTAGTGAATTAAGAAGGAAGGACTATATCTAAAGTTGGAGTAGCCATTCAGAAGACTTGTGGAGTAAGGGCTGACCAAGGAAACAAAATGTACTCTTTCTCCAGTTATCTTCAGAAATGTTGGAAAGGATACTGGACTTTTACAGTACAGCACAAGGAGGCTGGAGTCATTTTTATTTCCTTCAAAGGGAAGTTTCTGGAGGAATGAGAGAAGATTAGGCTACTTTAAGTGATTCCACTGAGCAAATACTGTGATGCTTCTACTTCACCTAGGATGTTGTCAGGGACATGAGGAAGCTGATATTGAGTCCTCAATCACTGAAACTTGGGACCCAAGACTCAAGACTGTGCTTTAAGGTATAATTCCCAAATTCCTTAGTACCTGTAGGACCTGCCTGAATTAAACTGTATAAATAGGTTCCTCTAGGGACTTCATTCATCCTACACAGATAGATTTTTTAATTCAGATGTTTTGTGTTCTACAATGTTCATCATAAACTTCTGTTATAAACTGTAATATGCTTTACAGGAATTTCTCATCATTTTTATGATGGAACCCTTTCATAATAATCTTTTTATTTTATTTTCTGCTTTAATTTATATTTCTGTGAATCTGGGAAGTCAACTGGACAGCCCAATATGTCTTGTATGTTTAGATGTTTTCATAAGGGTAGTTTAAAAACTCTTTCTATTTGTTAGTTTGTTGAAACAAATGTGATCTGGAAATACTACAATTGTTGCTCTATTTAATTAGTTCATCAACCCTAGGGCTTTGTAATAAAAATGTAAAACTTTAAGGTATTGGTGGATTTATTCTGGAGAAAGTTGGTGAATGTATTAGTTTCCTATTGTTGCTGTAACAGTTACCATAACTGCAGTGACTTAAAACAACACAAATGTATTATGTTAGCATTTTGGAACTCAGAGTCTTAAGTGGGTCAGCAGGACTTCATTACTTTTGGAATCCCTGGGTGAAAATGTGTTGCCTTGCCTCTTTCAGGGTTCAGAGATCCCTGGCATTCCTTGGCATCTAGCATCTAGCTACTCCCTCCACTTTTAAAGACAGACTGTATCTTGACATCTTCAAATCTCCCTCTCTCCCTCACCCTCTTTCTCTCTCTCTCTCTCTCTCTCTCTCTCTCTTTCTTCCCCTTCCTCTCTTCCTCTCCTTTCTTCTCTGTCTTCCTCTCTCTCTTATTTCTGCTTCTGTTGTCACATCTCCTTCTCTGACTTACTTTCCTTTCTCCCTCTCATAACGATCCTCGTGTTTTTATTATGACCACTGGCATTATATAGGATCACCTCACCATTTCAAGATTCCTAACTCATCATATCTGCAACATACCTCTTGTCATTGTAGTGTATCATATTCTCAGGTCCAGAGATTAGGATGTAAACATTTTGAGGGGATCATTATTCTGTCTACATAGAGAATAAAACTTTGCTACCTGCATGCAGATATTAGGACAACTCTTAACAGACTTAACAGTAAATGAAGAATCTTACCCCAGTGTTAAATTATTGAACTCAAAAATGCTTCATGGAACAGCTCCAGACCCAGGGGGCCAATTGTTCCCATGGAATACACATATGATTTTCCCATACAAAATAACTTCAGAAGATAAAAAAATCAATCATTTAGTACAAAACACTGTGCATTCTCTTACCTCCATCCTTCAAAGACAAAACTTTTTCTACAAAGAATATTTCACCATATTCCCCCTTTTCCTACTCAGCTAATTAATGTTGAAGCAGTATTGTCAGATGGCATTTTTCAGGCCTGATGATCTTGGACAACACTTTGTATGTTAGTATACCATAGACTCTGGAGTTGCTTGCTGAGTAATTTTAGATGACTAATAACCTCATAATTAGATAAATAATTGATATGGTTTAATTATATGCTCCTTTACAACTTTATTAATATGCGTGTTTGAGCTGTGGATGCCTTTCTGCCCTTTACCTGCCTTGGAGAAAACATAATCCTCTCAGGGTTTGGCAGAACGTGCTGAAGAACCCATGCCAGTGCTCAGGATATGTAAATTAGCCATCTTGTTCCAAGGCATTAGCAGCTGTTGTTTCTAATTATTAATGAGATGGCCAGTATTTGCTGTGGGAGAGTGGAACCAAGTGAATGGGTTTGGTGTTCGTGTTGTTTAAAATCATTTTTTTTTTTTTACTCAAGCACCCTCAGCCAAAGTAGTTGAGCTGCTCAGAAGGTAGCCAGAGGTTTGCTGGCATTCCTAATTTGTTTGTATCTCTAGGCTATGCATGGGTGTGTATTGTTGGATACTTCTTGGAGGCTGGCTTCTGTTTGACTGCACTATAGTTTATAAGGTGTAATTAATAAGTCATTGAACTATTATCAGCTGAAATAAGAAACAAAAGTATTTTGCATATGCAAAGGATGTTTCTGTTATTACCTATCACAACATAAATAAGGCAGTACGTATAAGGTTGCTTTATTGACTAGAAGTACATCATAGAAGTGTTAAATTATAGAAAATTTTATATGTACTTGGATTGAGTAGTGGAAAACAGAAGACAATGATAATGTCTTCCAATTTATTTTGAAGTCACTATCTTAGGATACAGTTTAAACTGAGACATATAATTCCTTTCTTTCAACTCTTTATTATTTAAAAACATGTGACAGATTTGAACTTCTATTAAAATATTGCCAGTGTATTGATCAACTTAAGATTTTGTTATTTTTAAGTTAACTCTCCAACCATCGCAAAATTAAATCTAGATTAATAAGAGAGTTGTGTCTTTCCCTTTCCATCACCTTTCTCATTATCCTGGTCTAGGTTGTTATGATATTACTTCAGCTACTACAGTGGCTTTTGAACTGAACACTTTACATTTAGCCTCTCAGTTTTCTATACGCCATTCTCATTGCTAATAAAACAAGCAAACAAGCAGAAAACCCTCAAAACTTCTTTTCATTATACTAACTTACTTAAAAATGTCCTATATTATAGTCCATATGGTAAGATAGGAAAATTGGAAAATAAAATATTATTATTTGAGGGTAATATACACCTCCAAAAAGATAAGAACTGTTTTGAAATTTAAAACAAACATAAGAAAAAATATAGTTTATTAACCCATCAAATTAACATAAATCTAGACTAAGCTGGAGTAGAGAGTGCTGACAGCTGTATCACGGCTGTCACAGGCCACAACATAATGTGACTGAGCTAGCTCCTCTGAATACATTTCAGCTGTGAATCTATGTTTCCACACAAAGTCACAAGGCCTTGGATGCCAGTATAAAGGTTGCCCAATGAAGGAAGACAGGAAAAACTTACAACCTCCCTTGGTTTCCCTGAGGTGACTTTCAAAGTTAATTACTCTTACATTCTTACATGGTAATGACGGTCATTACCAAGTGTGCATTTTATTACACTTCTAGTATTATTTTTCTCCCATGCTGAGTTTATACTACAACTTCAAATGAAGTAATTCATGTTTTCTTCACAGTGTGTGTGTGTGTGTGTGTGTATATATATATATAATTTTAAAGACGTGGAGTACAATTTAGGATTAGATATATAAATGAACATTGCACAGGTAAAGTTTGGGCCTCCCTTTGGTCCCCACTTTGCCTGGTTTGAGATCAGGTACGCTTTTTGATGTTATGTGACACCTCCCACCCTGGCAGTATCCTGCTACTGTCAATCCTTTCCTTATAGTATTATGGTAAATGTTCAGGGACCACTTAAGAGTGAAAACATGTTCAGTTCTTTGTTTCTGTTATAGATCACTGAGTATGATAAACTCTAAATCCATTCAAGTTGCTGCAAAGTCCATATGCTTGTCTTTCTTTATGGCTGCATAACAGTATTTTCTTGTTAACATAAGTGATTTACAAAAAAGTTTTTATTCTCTTTCCTTCAAGCACAGTCTTTAAAGGCCTTACTTTGAACTTTTGTTCTGTTTTTTTCATGAAATGAGAACAAACAGATATACCACAATGGTTCCAACAATGATTGAAATCTTCTAATTAGAATTAGGTAACTGATTTTCTGGATTTTTCCATGATTTATTCTATTATAAAACTATAAATTTATAATCATAAATAATTAGCTACTTAATTTATTTTTTAAAAATAACTTAATAGAAGATGTCTGGTCTGGGGTACCTAAAATAAACATTTTGATAAAAAGTTTGTTAGTCTGTTCAATTCAAAATAAGAAAAAAATGCAAGATAAGTTTAAAGGATAGAGTATGATAAAGTTATTTCTTTTCTGAATTCTATTTGAAAGCACCAAAAATGAGTATTATACACTTAGAAATAATCCCTTCTTGGTTTTTAAAAAATGGTACAATATAAGAGGAAGATATAGTAATAAAAGAGTACCTTTTATGCTTGACTAGTTGTGCAAACATCTTGAAGAGTGATGCTGTCCAGAGACTCAATACACATTTGAGCACTAACCGGTATTAAATATGAAAGACCTAGCAATGTAATATGAGCAATCTGGCCATTTTGTCAATTATAATTTTTTTTTCTTTAACATTTTTATCTATATCATACCTAACAATCTCACTTTAAAGGAGAAAATATAATTTCTATTTTTCAGATTCACACTTGAAAAAAATTTTCCTGAAAGAGTCTATATGTTTAATAACTATACATTATCATATTCTGTGATTTTTATATATTTTTACTATATTTATATATTTATGCTATTACAAGTGAGAAAAAATTATAGGTACTGCATTGCAGAGCATTGGAAAAAATAATCATCATTTGCTTCAAAGCCTTAGCACAGAAAAGAAGTATTTCTCCACTCTGTTGATTCAGATTATATTAGTCCAGAGAGATCTAATTAGATGATTACTGATTATAGAGCTCTAACCGATAAATAGACCTAATGATATTTCTCCAGTACTTTAAAGTGTTTTTAGGCATATGTTTTCAAGTGATCAAGATACATGCTATGGTTTCACATGCACTAATATAAGTTTTAAAAAATAGGGTCATTGGTTTCTCTGTGTTTCACATGAACTGGTAACTATGTTAGCTTGAGCAGGGTTTGCAATTAAACAATAAAATAAAGAGGTCAGAGCAGATGGCATAAACAATTTCCAGGAAACATGAAAGATTAACAGGAAAAAAATGTTTCAGCATCAGTTATTTTGAGGCCTTTTATTTAGTGCTGAACATGGCATTCCTTGAATTTGATGTTCTATTAAGATGATACAGTAAAATGGTAGATATTATTTTTGGTGTCTGGTGTTTGTTGTAGATGTCAGTTTAACAAACAAATCTGTGGAAAAGATCAATACTCCCTGATTAGAAACAAGTTGGTCTGAATAGGAGACACAGACATGCTTAGGATGGTCTTGTTAACAAAGGCCACTGATCAGAGGATTGTGATGCTCCATTGGTTGAAGACAGTTAAGATCATTCAGAGCAAAAATTATTCCTGACTGTTCAGTCTGGAATCATTTTAACTTTTAGTCATGTTGCTGGTTTCTGGTTGGTTAGGGACATGAAAATTCTTTACAGCCGTGAGAGAGAAAATAATAATCAGGGTCAGGGATCTAGATATAGACTTTGTGACCATGTTGCAGTATTATTACTTCAGGCAAGTAGGTAAGGAAGAAGCCAACTGAATTTTGTCATGACTGCTGGTTGCTCAGTGAAGGCATATAACCACAGATCCCATGCTCCTGCTGGAGGTAGAAGATGGGTAAAATCTGATTTCACCAATGATGCCTGAAACTTCAAACATAAGAAATCCTACCTCTCCACTTCCTGTCCTTATGGCACTTAAAAATTCCTTCCATTCTCACTTGTGAGACAATCTAAAGATTTCAAAGTATTCATCTTTTTCAATGGAGTAAAAATCAGGTCATCAGCACACATACATTTGATTTTAGGTATTTCGCCTTCTGGGATGGAGGTGTGATGGTAATATTTAAGGCCAAGTTCCATGTGGTTGAGTTTTACAGATGTGGAAATTAATAGTTATCGCCAGTAATCCCAAGAAAAGGAAATAGGTAACAGTGCAAGTGAGAGCGGCTGTGCTGGACACAGGGTAGCTGTTCTAGCTCATCCTTATTGCCTCCATTTTTCTCCGTGTAGGCCCCATTCCAGTGATCTTTCGTGTTTGCTGTGAATTTATGATTTTGACAGACCCTTAATAGTCCCAATCCATCTGTAAACAGGAACAACAATCTCTCTATCATTTTAAAAGAAGTCGTTGGGATGATTAAGGTGATTCTCAACGACACTTTGTGGTCTGAGTTGGTCAGTTCAGACATTACATGTTTTTTAAGCTGATGTCATATAATGCTGTAATACTTGCAATAAGAACTGTAGTGCTTTCTTTTCCACTAGGGATTAACACTGAACACTGCTAAAGCAGGGAGGGAGGGGAAATAAGAAATGCAAAGCCACCCATCAGGTACCATGCTTACCAATGGAAGTGGGGTGGGGTGGGCTCATCAAAAGTCTGAACCTCACCATCATGCAATATACTCAGGTAACAAATCTTCTCATGTACCCACTGATTCTAAAATAAAATAAAAGTTAAAAAATTAAAAAAATAAAAAATCTCCAAAGCCAGTACAGATTGTATATACAATGATTCGAAATATAGGAGTAACCCTATACTAGAAAGATGTCAATCTTCCTAGTAAAACTGGAATTGTGAATCTCTCACATCCACAAGCAGAAACCTGAAAGAGGGCTGCAGTCTATGAAGTCATAAGCTGTAATTTCAAAGTTTAAATTAAATCTTTTGGAATAAAAAAGCAGGTCTTGAATAGAGTTTATGGTGACTGCTATAGAGAACTGAATAGATATACTTAAGAAAATAATTTTATTTGTCTTTTTTTTTTTTTTTTTTAGGGAGAATGGTGGAGAAGAAAGAGCCAGTGGGGAAAGGAAGGAGAGAAGAAGGGAGACTAGCAAGTAACCTGACCATATGAAAAATGTTGATGAGGACAGGAAAGACGTCCATGGTGTCATTTGAAGATTTTTGGATGTGTGAAATATGAGACTGTGTTGTCTTCCTAAGGCAGAACAAGTTCCCTGTCCCATAGAATTACAATATATTTGCACATGTGCAAGAGCATGATAAAAGTTCTTGGAATTGATAGTAAATGATGACTAGCTGGCTCTAAGATACATGTGAAAGAGAGAGAAAAGTTACTCATTTACTCATTATAATAAGCATTGTAAGAATTTATCCCCATGAAGTTTCACTAGATATTATCAGAGGTGTCCCTTGTTAGATTGGGTGGTCTGGATAGGTCAATTTGAGAAGAAAGGACCAAGTCAACACACACACACACACACACACACACACACACACACACACACACACACAGGAATGGAAATCAGGGATGAGAAAATAGCAAGCACAAAGGCTTTAAGGCAGGTCAAAGTGAACTTGTATTTTAAAAGCAGCAGAGAGACAGCCTAAAGGAAGAAAATTGACAAGGAAAAGTGTCACAAGATAAAGTTGACTTGATCCACTTATGTGTTTAAAAATAAGTAAATAAAAAATCACTTGGACTACTATGTGGAAAATGGATTAGAGAAGGGTGTAACTACCCTGTTGACATCAGGATTAATCTTGCATTAAAATATAATTCAAAGTCAACTTTCAAATGTCTAGCAGTGTACATCTTTATTAATCAGAGTAAGCATTCAATCAATTTTTTTGAATGAATGATCAAATGAAGGAGTGGACAAAACTAAATACCACATGAACAATTATTTAGCATGACAGTGGTTATCAAACCAAAACAAATTTACAGTGTGCTTTCTCATAAAAACCTAAAATAGGTTCATGACAGATGAAAATTATGAACAGGAGATCTTATTAATAGGAGCAACTTTCATGATGATCTGTCAGAATTAATGGAGAGAGTCATCTCTGATTTTGTTGATAAGTAGGACAATCTCTGTTAAGTAATATGAATTTTCCCACTTGACTAAAATTATAGTTTTATGAATACCTTAGTCCTACATTTTGGGTTTCTCAAGGCAAATCTCAAATGCAAAATAGATCTAATTCACAATCTCAGAGACGTTAAAGATCCGGTGTGAAACATTCCATTTTGTCACTGTGTCATCTGGAATTGTTTTATGCATCTCAGTGCAAAGTAAAAATGTAAAGGAATCATCATTTAGGTGATAAACTATCAGCTTCCAGACAAACATTTTAACTGATTTACACCTGTTTTTCCTCTAAGATAGCTATAGTTATCTGATGTATCTCTTTTCCA
The DNA here is from genome assembly GCA_963574415.1 of Tarsius wallacei. NCBI lineage: Eukaryota > Metazoa > Chordata > Mammalia > Primates > Tarsiidae > Tarsius > Tarsius wallacei. The sequence continues at coordinate 17,113 of CAUYQG010195536.1, forward strand.
ACTGATTGGTAATAGCTAGGGGAGCATTTCTTTAACTGTATGCAAATTGGTCATGAAGCACAGAAAGCCAGGCTATATGCCCATAGAGTGAGATCTGTTATGAACATAAGTTGTAGAAATATTGAGCTATTCATCAGGCTAGGAACACACAAAAGGGCTTACATGCAATTGATTGACTAAATCACACAGTGCTGTCAGGACATAAAAGAGTCCTGAGCATGTCTAGGATGTTTGATAATTGATCAAAAGTAGCCTTATCAGAAGCAATCAGAATCAATCATTGCTTCATAGCTTGGATACACAGAGACAGCTTTATTTAAAGTGCTTGTTTTATACAATTTCTGGGAGAGAAAAACAATAGTTTAAAATTAATTCTGTTGATTACTAATAAACCACATTGAGATAAAAATAAAGAGAATTCCTTTTTATACTTTCAAAGAAACAGAATTTAAACTATCTTAATTTGGGATCATTAAAGTATTATTAGGATTTTACCTCCTGACAACAAAGAAAAGGCATAAATGTAAAGCTAAAAAATAATTTTATCATGATCCATAAGAAGATCAGAAAATGTATATTGTTGCTGAGGAATCAGGAATTTGTATCAAAAACTATAAAAGATTTGAGGAAAACTTTAAAGTTTGTCTCCAGCCTTACTCTTCTCTCTGTCCAAAGGATTAAAAACTCTGGGCACCATTATTATTCCTGTTTGAGGATGTACAAGATATTTAAATATTTACATCAGTTTCCTTATGTGTAAAAGATAGTAATAATTACCTTCAGAATTATTGAAATGATTAAATAAGTCAATGTATTTATAGTATTTACTTGCTACCTGGATACATATCTTAAAATGGCAATTTGAATAGTCACAATAATCTTAATAATAGCCATAACATACTTAGGGTGTAAACCTAAGTGTGAGAAATTGTAGAAAAAGGTGAACAGGAAAGTAATAAAGAAAAACATAAATGTATCTGAAGAAATCCATCTGGAAAATATTGTTTGAAGATATTTGTGGATAAAATCATGACTTTAGGATATAATTTTGTCAGTACTAACTCAGGAGTCTGTGGCATCTGTATTGCAAAATGCCCTGGCTCTGATGGTTAGGTGTATGAACAGTGAGGTACAGAAAGTGATTCTGTGGAGCTTGGAACATACTGCTGCTGCAAACTTAGATTTATCCTCATACCTTTGACCCCTCAAGAGTCCAGTACTTGGACTTACACAACTGTGTCGTTGAGAAGCAAGCTATGGTCAGGTTTAAACATCAAGAAATTCAAGTACTACACTTGGATGAATTTTATGCCAATGAAGAGAAAGATGATAGCGGTGGTGTCTCATTAAAACCAGTTCATGTAGACTAGTAAATAAGAAAGCAGTTATTGAATTAACTGAACTGGACGATGCTGATTGTTAAGGAAAAAATAGATTTGCTGCTACACAATAAGAGCCAGGAAAATATGTCTGGACAGAAGAGCCTGTGAGGAGGTATCTTAGAAGACTTCAGAAAGTACAGGGGTTCACATTCTTCAGGAATGAAATTTCAGTTGTCCAAGAAATATAAAACCCTTAACAATCTGATGTGCTGGTTGAGGTTAAAAAAAGCATGGGACATATAGTGAAAGTTTGAAAATTATAAATATCAGCCACAGCCTCATGATTAGTTGCAAAAATATGAACAGTAGTTATGCTTATTTCTTTCCTTCTGTGTTGTATCCATATTTTTATATATTAAACACATTTTTCTCTCCCTTATCTTATCTAAGGTATGCTTTTGGTTTTGAACTTCAGGATTTAATTGTTAGATTCTGGGATTTTGACTAGATGAAGAATAAACTGCATAGAGGAATAAGAAGCGACTGGTGGAAAAATGAGGTTCCCCTTTAAGGGATGGACTAAGTGGGCTTCATTTGTACAAAGAATTGTTGCGTTATCTTAGGGAGGAGTAAATGGATCTTACAACTATCATTGTTGAAGATTATAAATGTATATCTATAAGGCTGCCTTATGTATGTGCAGTAGCTGGATTGGCCTCCAACTCTTCTTCTATTTGGAAGGTTTGAAAAGGTAAGAGGAGACTTCCGGCAAGATGGCAATGGGGCAGTTTGGTCTGTGAGACCTCCGCAAAAGAGGACACAGAAAGACTCGGGCTCTCTCCCTGGGGGCCTGCTCTTCACAAGGAACTCGGCCACAGACACCGCAGAAGCATCACAGTGGTCCCGGCAGCTGCTGCTGCCCTCGCCAGCACAGCTGCCACAATCTGCCCTCCACCACCCCCCGCCACAGTCTGGGCACCCGCCGCTGCCACAGTCTAGGCACCCACCTCTGTCACCGCCTGTGTCTGAGGTGATCCATGCCTTTGGACCTTGGAACCCCTGCACGCAGGATCTGCTGAGATTGCCGCTACCACTATTGCCACTGTGACGCCCGGCTGAGCCTTGGATCTCCTCCAGTGTGCCTTGGGGCCAGGCTTCCATTCCCAGCTTCCTTCTGGCTCCCTTTCTGGCTCCCTCCCCGCCCATGGGAAGAGCAGCTGCGATAAAGATCATCTGGAGCCCTGAGATAGCACCACCTGCTGGTGACTCAAGGTAACAACACCAAAAGGGGAAACACCCTGTGAACAAACTTACCAGCCTGAAAATACAGCCAGAAATCAGAGCTGAAAGGACATTGAACTTAAACGTAAAGACTCAAAGTGTGCTTGATTGGTTCTGTTAGTTTACTAACTCGATTCTATTCTTTTGGTTTTGGCCCTTTTTTT
>CAUYQG010195540.1:0-41075 GCA_963574415.1 Tarsius wallacei
ATTTATTGGCCAGTGCCCAAACTCCAAGACTCCAAGAGAAATTATTGGACATATATATATTTTTTTCTTTATGGACTCCTTTTGAATATTCTTTCATAGCTCAGCGGTATGTATATTTGATATATAGTTATATGACACCATTGGGCTGAAGTGGACTTAGTAATGTCATATTAACATTCTGAGAGAGATTATGTACCTAAATGAGACCAAGCCTCACATTTAGCTAAGAGACTTTTTTCTTTTCTTTCTTTTTTTTTTTTTTTTTTGAGTTGGCATCTCACTCTGTCACCCAGGCTGGAATGCAGTGGCACGCTGCTCACAGCCACCCCAGCCTTGACCTGCGAGGCTCAGGTGATCCTTTGACCTCAGCCTTCCAAGTGGCTGGAGCTACAGACATGTGCTACCACACCCAGCTTATTTTTTGATTTATTGTAGAGACAAGGTCTCACCAAGTTGCCCAAGCTGGTCTCGAACCCCTGAGCTCAGGCAATCCTCTCACCTTGGCCTCCCTAAGTGCTGGGATTACAGGCTTGAGCCACCGCACTCAGTCTTAAACTGCATTTTTAAAATAAATAAAGCCAATGCCATGATATCACTTGAAGGAAAATGTGAGTAAGCATCAGGAAGGTACACAGAGAGCAGGCTGCATCTGAAGAGAGTCCTGGGCTCTCACTGAAGTCCCAGGCCGGGCTCACAGATGTTTGCAGGAAGCACCACTGATCCTCCTGAAAGAGGAAAGCAGAGACCAGAAGCCCAGAGGGTAACATTTAAGAAAGGTTCCTTGGTCTTTCCAGAGTAACAAGAGGGGCTAGAAGTGAGGAAAACACAGGAAAAGGAGGGCCAACTCCCACAATATTAGTTTCTCTGTATATGAAACACAATATTTGCTTTCATATTAAAATTATAATTTATGGCAATATAAAATCCTTGATGAGATTCTATACCTTGAACTTGGGGAAGTCTTCGTTAGCTGTGCACGAATAAGCGTTAGGTTCGGGATTGGCAGTAGTGGGAATCTGCCAGGGAGGGGGAGGCAGTGCCACATACCTCATCAACAAGGGTGCCTGCAAAATGAACATTTGTATACCTAACCCTGAATTGTACCCCACATCTTTAAAATTAACAATTTTTAGATTAAAAACAACAAAGTTTTAGGATGATGAAATTTAAAAAGATTTTCCAGGTCCCCCAAATTTTTGGCACCTGCAAGCAAAGTCCACTAGAGAACCATAATCTAATCCAGTAACAGTAACTCTGTTCTACTGCAGGACAGTTTTGGAACCCTGGTCAGAGGTGATGGGACTAGGGTCTAGCAGAGTGGTCTCCCCTCTCAATGTTTCCTTCCTTGGGACCAGAATGCTATTTGCAAAGTAAAATGGAGCCACAGAAGAGACTTGAAAGAAAGTGAACATGTAAAACAGGGTTTCCAGTTTCTTTTTTACCAATGAGGCAATGTGTGTCAATCTAACAGCCACACGGGGCTCTACCACCAGAACAAGGCTGGCCGTCAGGGAGCCAGGGTCCACGTGGAATGAGGAAGTATTCAGAAAACACAGGGCATGAGGGGAGAGGTGCCCACACTCGGCCTGGGAGGCAGCATGTCACCTGCTCCCTGTAAGTGGGGATCACTGGCCCATGGAGGACCCACAGCCATGCTGTGGTCAACTGAATCCACGTGTTCTGGAAGAGCCTGTTCAATGTCCAGCTCTTCTGCAAATTCCTTCCTGAACCCCTTCAGCCAGAAATAATCTCTTCTTTCTCTGAATTAACTTATACTGCTCATTATACAGTCACATGGAACTATCTTAATTCTATTTAGACAGTAAATTCTGAGAGGGCAGACAATGCTTTCAATACAAGACATTATTTTTATATCCTTTCCACAGCCTTAAAACATACTCAGTTATTAGCAAACAGTTGCTGAGTGATAATTGAGATTTTTAGTGACATTAATTATAATAATTAGTAAAAAAAAAAAAAATCAAATTGATAAAATCCTACCTGATGCTGAAGTGGTATAAGTAACTGGCATAATATCATAAAGCAAAACTAAAAACTGCTGCATCTAAGTGGTGGGCACTCAAGGAGTCCATCATACCATTCTTTCTGCTTTGCTGAGAGTCTACATATTAAAAGAGTTCAGAAGACTTATCACTTACTCTTATCACGGATTAACTGTTTATTTGTGCTCTGGGCAAGATAGAACCAGGACACTGAGTTTATTGTTCTAAGCACCTTAATTTTGGTTAATCCCATACAAGAAACTTAGAGTAGTTGATAAATGAAAACACATTCTGCAGGCAAAGCAGGAAACATTTTATTCAGGTGCCATAACTTGGGCTACATGTCCTCCAAAACTACATCCACACAAGTACTTTCTAAATTAGAAAATAAATTTGAAGTAGACATAGCTAGATATTCTGTCTTCAAATGGATAGGATAGAAAGAATGACAGATTATATCGGATGTGGTCAATCTGTGACAACGGCTTCAAATCAGCACAGCGGTGGATGGCCTCCTCTCACCCATCTCTCCCTACACCCAAAAAAACACTGAATACTGCAGAGGACCCAGTTCAATTACTCCTTCAGCCCAAACACCTCAGCTACTGTGATATAACCTGCATAAACTTAGAAGTTACATTTTTCTCTGGATCAGAGTTGCTTTAATGGCCAATTTAAGTAGCAAACTACATCCCATTTTGGTAGATACTTTGATCTGGGCCTTTATGTAAATGAAAAGAAATACTTTTTTTTTTTTCAGTCAGAGTCTCACTCTGTCACCCAGGTTGGAGTGCAGTGGCACGATCACAGCTACCACAGCCTAGACCTGCTGGGCCCAGGCGTTCCTTCCACCTCAGGCTTCCAAGTAGTTGGAACTACAGGTGCGCCCCACCTTCGCCTGGCTAATTTTGTTTTATTTATTGTAGAGATGAGGTCTCACCAAGTAGACTAGGCTGGTCTCAAACCCTTGGGCTCAGGCAATCCTCTCACTTCCACCTCCCAAAGTGCTGGAATTACAGTCGTGAGCCACCACACCCGATTTACCTATGCATTTTAATACAAGTGCTTTTTTATATGTCTTATGGCTTAGAAGATAGGAATAACTACAGGTAATCAAGGAACACTTTGGCACCAGGAACTACAGCTCTGGACAGTAGGGCAGAAGGAATGGCATGGCCTTCATGGAGGCTCATTCCTGCAGCACACTGGTTAATCCCGTGCAACAGGCTTAGAGCAGCACTGGAGTGCCAGCAAACAGTGTACCTTCCAGGAATACTTTCAGACAGCTTATGTAGGGAACAGCAAAGATAGAGATGCAAAACTAACAAAAAAAATTTAATGAGTGCTAAAAGGAGTTCTGAATTTGGTATTTATTTTCTCTGAGAGCACCAATAACCCCAAGTATTTTTATTTACTACCAAGAGCAACAATAGTGAAATCGTGCTGGAGAGAAACCCAGTTCAAGTGAGTTAGTGGTTTTCCAGTTGTCTCCACCAGCTGCCCCTGAGGCATATCCTGGAGGTGACCACGTCTGGCTCCAGCTGTTTTGTGCAAAGTGTATCATGAAGACAGTGCATACAGGCAGAGGTACCAGTAGAGAAGTATTCGGCTGTCTCCCAAACCCAAACACTAACACAAAACTAAAATCAAATAAATCTATTAGAAAGAAATGGCAGAAAGGGGGCCTCCTTCCTGTGCACTCAGAGGGCACTTGGGGACCTGGAAGAGTAATGAGGGTGTGTGGGGGCAGGAAGTGCCCTTCCTTCCCCACCAGCGTGGCAAAGAAGCTTCTAGAGAACAAAACACCTATGCTGGGTGAAGTAGCACAGGAGGCAACAGTGATCAGAACCTGCTCCTCCCCCCACCCCAACTCTCCACGGTTATGAGGACACTGCTTTTCTTCAATTCACTGGCAGTTTTACCCAAAATATGACAAAAACAAAAAATAAATCTTTAGCTCATATGCTTATTCCCTCATCCATGAGGACTTATTTTCTGAAATTTCCTGCTACATATGGACCCAGTAAGTACAACAGTAATCACTGTTAACTATCGTTGTCCATTCTGAGTTCTATTTCCATTACTGCTTATAACTATTACCAAAACAGTACCTGACATGTGCACAGCCCTTGCCAATTGAGTACTCATAAGCATCCTCTCCTTGTGCCTTCCTAAGTCTCATGTACAAGGCAGAATGGGCATTCCTGCCTTCTGTTCTCTGAGTTCACACTAATCATGAGTGTCTTCTGAGGTGGGCCTTCCCACCCCTCCTCCAGGGTCTGCCTTGAGATGGTGACCGCCTGCCTCTTTTCCTGTGTATTAAAGCCACTTACCCTTAATGAACATAAGATATAATTTTCAGAGTCAGAAGATTTCCAAAGTCATGAGTTGCAGATACAGACGAGAAGAACATATTCAGAACTTGCCAGACAGTAGGGCAATCAGAAGGAAGGAAAAAGGGCAGTAAACTGAACCGGAGATATCAGGGATTCTCCTAATTCCATGTATTCACCCTGCAGTTGCTTTCTTGCTACTTAGGCTACAGAAATCCCCCATGTAAAGTGGTAAAGAAAAAGTCACTCACAGTTAAAGCACCCCAAAGTAAGAACAAGCCACAATGCTGATCTGCACATCTGTCTCCCTGGAGCGCTGGCCCATCGATCCGCAGTGTCTGGGTTCACTCGAGGGCCCACAAATCGCAGGAAGATTTTCTAGTGAAAATGTCAAGTGCTTCCTCCTCCTTGTCTACATCTCACTTATTACTTTACTGCTACAGAAGTTTTTCTCAATTCTACTCTCCTCTACGCAGCTGTCGAACTAGGATTTGTGAAGTCACAGCTCCGCTAAAAAAAATCATTCGTTGTCCCCTGAGATTACTACTCCTAAATAGGAGTGCTATTCTTCCAAACCATACACAAGGCCACAGGCTTGAGATTATTCAGCGACATCAATAAAATTAGGAATTCGTTGTTTCTGACCTTGGCTCCATCAAGGTCTTACCCCGTGGGGTTGCAAAAAAAATGATTTAGCCTCATTTTCTTACCTATTGCACAGAGAGGACACATTAACAGACTAGCACGAAAGGCACTACAGATATTAATAATATGCCTCCTGGGGTTTTATGGAAATTAATTAATATTTTTAAGGGCTTTGAAATGAGAAACACTAAATTAAATGTCACCACACCATGTTAGGGTTTTGTTTCCAAACTAGAATGCCTGGGATAATGGCTCCATGGTTTGAGAGACAGGAGCAGCAGGGGAAACATCTAATCATTCAGGGGACTGATGACAATTTTTGCTAGGCATATAAAATGACAAAACTAGTCTCTAAAATAATGCCTATTGTGCCAGGTGTTGCTCCTGAAAAGCCATATCTCAAGGTGCAAGAAAATATATGCATGGGAATTTTGGAGGATGCAATAGAGGACGAAAATAGAAGAATGAATAACTGAAGAAATAAGCCAAAAAAAACTGCCCCTTGGCTTCATGAAGGAAAATGCGGTTCCAAGTTTCATTTCCTTCTCAGTGATGGTCTCTTGCCCTAAAATGACACCTGGTAACTTTATATGCTAATAAGACTTAAGAAGTGCTACTGCAATCAGATTTTGCATTCTTTATGTAAAGCTTTATTGCTGTTCTAGCTGCTTCTCAAGCAAAGGCAGACTTCAAAGGCTGGAGACCCAAGTGTAGGCGGCTCTGCTCTCTTCAGCCTCAGTGGCAGTGGAGTCCCTTCAGGAACTCTGATGAAGCTGTACAAACCATTGCTGGTATATACGGCTGCAGGAGGGCCAAAGCCACACTGGGAAGAGGAGGAACATGGGGACTCTGCTTGGTGGGTCTTCCCTTTCAACAAAACCCTACAAGGAGGAAACCCTGTGCAGTAGGGGCAGCAATTAGGCCTATAGGGTTTCTAATAAAGATGCTGGCACCCTACTCAGCTAGGGCTATGAGGACAAGTAATGTCACTGCCATCCTCTCACCCTTCTACAGCAATGGATAACACATCGTTTAGATCCAAGAAACTGAAATGCCTGCGAAATTCTCAGAACTATCTAGAAGGAACAATGTTAAAACTTGGGCTAGTTCTGACCTAGGTAGGGATCTTGCAAATAAATGTTCCATCCCTATCCTTCTCCTTCCCAAGTAGGAAGCAAAGACTTCTGAAAATGCTGGGCTGAGGGGACCTTTTGATAGACCTGACCCTTCTCTCTGCCCAGCGTTTCCCTGGAAGGCCTTACTTCTTATAGTTTTGAAATGAGCAAGCAAAGCAAAATGGGGGGGGGCGGGGGGAGCCAAAAAGAGAAATGGCAAAATGTTTATATGGAATGAACAACATTCTCTATTTGGGAATAAATCCTAAGAAAACATACTCTGTGCCCCTCTCCCCATGCTTGCATCCCCAGCGAATCTGATGGGGCCACTGAGGACACACTGAAGACTTTACAGCATTTGTTCCATTGTAAACAAATCCAGCAGTGCTTGAGGCCCTTTACCAGGGAGAAAGTGTAAAGAGGCATACCATCTGCATTTTCCCCCTTAAATCTGTTCCTCTCTCTCCTCCACCTAAATGAATGGGATTACTAACCGCCCAGCTGGACAATGGAAACCCAATAATCACTCTTAACACACTCCTTTCCTTCACCTTTTCCACATTTAATCAACCATTTTATCCTGTTGAATCTACCTCTTAAATAGATCCACTTCTTTCCATTCCTACTATCGCTTCCCAGGCCAAACTACTACCATCACTGCCACTACTACCACCACCATAATCATCATCACCATCACCATCACCACCACCATCAGCAGCATCACCACCATCACCACTCCCACCATCATTACCACCTCCACTGCCATCTTTATCACCATCACCACCTCCACAACTGTCATCACCACACTCATCGTCATCATCAGCATCATTGCCACCATCACTACTGTCGTCGTCGTCGTCGTCATCATCATCATCATCATCATCATCACAATCATCATCATCATCATCATCATCATCATCACAATCATCACCACCAATTACCACCACCATCTATTTCTTAGATTATTGTGGTAATTTTCCAACTAATCTAGACTTGTTTTACTCAGGTTCAAATCCATTCTTCAAAACTCAATAGCTCTCTTACTTGCTTAAAACCCTTTTATAACTTCCCACTGACTGCAAACTCGTTAGGCCCGTAAGTCCCTGTAAGGTCTCCAGCCTAGTCTCTAGACACAATATCTGAGCATCTATACCTCTACCACAAGAAAATATCTTTCAAGTCTTTTGCCTCATTATGTTTTCCCTCTGTCCAGACATCTCTTCCTACCTGTTCTCTATGTCCAACTCTAAGTCTTGCCTAGTCATATTCTGTTTATTCTTCAAGTATCAGGTTAAATGTCACTTGTCTCGAGCTCCTTCTTGGACACTGGGTAGGTACCTATGCCAAATGCTCCCAGAGCACCTCTAAGTCTCCAAAATAGTATTAGGGCACTGGACTCTAACTGCAAGTTTACTCATCAACCTTTCCCCACCCTGTCTCCTGCCCTTAGGAGCATGCCTCTCCTTGTCACCACAGCATTCTTGGCTAAGCACAATGCCAGCACACAGTTAGAAGTCAATAAATATTTGTGCAAGAACAAATGACAAATAAATACTTCCTAATAGAGTTTGTACAGCCTGATGAACTTCTCCAAAGAGAGCTATTATATCGAGAGATGGGGTGTCTATTTGTATGTATTTGAGATTTTTAAAATTCCAGTTTTGCTGGATTAGAATGCAGCAGTGAAGCAAACCTTCTTCACCAACAACCAGTTCCCTCAGTAGACCATTTATTGGCCTAACAGATAGACCTGCCTCTCCAAACAAGCAGGCTCAACATAGACACTGAAGGGAACATGGGTGCCTGAGTTTCCAGAAGCACCCCACCTGGCCCAGCAAACACAAGCTGGAATTTCCCAGGAGGTCTGCCCAGGTCTCAACAGAACTGGACAGGTGATGTCATCTGAAGAGCTCTGTCATTTTTCTGACGTGAAGAACCAGGAGAGCCTTCTGTGAGCAAGGCTAAAGGAAAAAGGATTTACTTTCTAACTGGCAGAACATATGCATCATTCAAGGTTTATTACTGCATGAGAGGTAATGAAAAAGACATTTTCTTTCTTCCAGACAAGGACACAGAGGAGAAGCAGTGCATTCAGCAGGACCCCTGGACACTGTCTAGAGGAATCTTTCCAAATGTAAACATTAAGAGAGAAGAAAAAAAGGAGGGAAGTTAAATGGTGACAAGGAAAGGAGGTTGACCAGCTGCCTGCCTGGTATGTAAAACACCTCCTTAAGTGACATGGGCACTATCTTTCCACTTCCTCCCTTCCCTCCTTTGACTAGAGGACCAACGTGTGACACAGCATCGAGCAGGCCACAACCATATGCTGATGACAACAGTGCGGAAACCTCTGGGAAAGGGAATCTCATATCTTCTTTTGTTCTCTACGCAGCATTCTTTATGCTGTCCCAACACACACTGCTGTACTTAGACCGCTCCCATAGGAGCCAATGAGGCCCAGTGGGGAGTCAGCGGTCCCCTGTGCCAGGTCCCCAGCGCTTGGCTCCCTCACTACCCCAGCCTCACGTGGCTTTCCTGCTCTCTCAATCTGCACAGCTTGTTGTCTCTGTATCTGCCTCTGACCCATCCACCAATCATCAGTTTCTGCTGCTGCTCAACCTCCCTTCTCTCACTCTACCTACTTCTTCAGCATGGTACCTTCAAGAGCAAATCTAGGGCTACATCCCCCATCCTGCTCCATGCATGCCCACCCCTTCTGGATTGCCTGTCATCACCCTCGACTCAGTCACCCAAACCAGACACCAGAAACTTCGGTGCCACCCTCAGTTCCCCTCCTTCTCATCTGTCACCAGTGGGTCCCCAGGATGCCTCTCTCAAGCATGGAGGTACCACCTCTGCCTTCATGAGGGTCAAACACCCCAAATATCCCCATTCCCCCAAACACACCACTCTCCAAGTCCCCCCATTCTGTCAGAGCATTCCTCCTTAAACACACGGCCACCTGCCTCCTAAAAACGAACCCTCAATGGATATTCACAGCCTCCAAGACAATGACCCCATCCCTGAGGATGTCCTCTGCCTCTACCCATGACATCCATGAGCCCTCTGCTCAATCCAGTACCCTTACCATGGTCCCGAGGCACCACAACATAGCTACTCTCTGTGCCTCTGCACAACATAGCTGCTCTGCCCAGATCCCTCCAGTGTCCTTCACCATGGCTGTGTATATTTCCCCTCCCTCACAAGAAGGTCCTCATGGGTTCTTTGGGGCTCCTACAGACCACTTTTGCACACACTGCTGAGCTTTGAGATCGTTCCATACAGGTGGGCCTTTCCCTAGGAGACCACAAGCCACTGGGGAAAGATATCACTAACAAGGTCCTCTGAATCCTTGTCTCTAGACACAGAGGAGTAAGTTACCCAAGCAAAGTGTGTATGATGGACCCAAAGCTGAGCTATGCTTACTTTGAATAATATGTTATTTACCTTGAACTAACCAAAGTAGATCTCTATTATTCCAGTATAATTTTGTTTGTCCCAACATAGACCTCAGAGTTAAATTTTTATTAGGAAGGATGTAGGGCAAGATGTTATGCAATACAAATTCTATGTCCCGTTCCATTTGCATATTTTATTTTCTCTTTAAATGTTTTCAATATTTCATAGTAAGATGCTGTTCTGTACAATTTTTTCCTCATATTATCATTATAAGACTGGTTTCCCTCCCCTCCAAAATCCCTTAGTAAAAAAAAAAAACAACAAAAACTACCACTTATCTTGTATGTTTAAATGGAATCCTGAGGTCTTTGAAATGTAAAAAGGAGATGGAAGCCTGAGCTCCTCTCTGCAATCTTGCCTTAAAAATCTATCCTGTCCTAAAAGCATTTACAGGAATAATGCCAATCGCCACATACTGCCTTGGCTCTGAGAGTCACACATGGAACCCGTGGCAGTTTTCATCTAAAATGTAACCAGCGTCCTTTGCAAACTTGTCCTAGAAAGATGGATCTTTGACAAATCGAAAGAACTCAAACAAAAAAGGCAGCCACAAGCCCCAGCACAAGGGTGAAAGCAGTCCTCAGTCCACCCCAGCCCCCAAGCCCGTTTCTGTCTGTTCCTTCCTTGCCTTCTGTCTTTTCCTCCCCTGCTTGGACAACTCTGCAGTCTCATTCTTGTCACTCCATGCAGTGGGGCTGAGGTAACTCAGAAATAAATGAAGTGACCTTTAGAGGAAGTCTATAAATATAGAAGTCACAGATCACTCGCCAACTAGTTCCTTTTCATAATTATTCTGGAATTTTAGGCAACACAGAGAGAATATGACGCCTAAGGTCTTCTTGCTATGTTTCATTTTTAAAAACTGCTTAGGAAGCCCTGGCTCTGATGTGCTGGCAGACGTTCCCGTGTACTCCCTCTGCATCCACATGATGCCTCTTGTTCTGGGTGCCCCCTTAGGTGCAGTTTCTGTTGTGCCACCCTCTCCCCTCATTGTTGAAGGAGAGCTGGAGAGAAGAGATAAGGGTATGATCCCAGGTGAGTCACCTGCCCATCCTCTGTAAGAAAGGCCACTTTTATGGTAGAGAGAGCAGTGGGCCCTGAGATGAAAAGCTTAGGGTTCAGCCCCAAATTAATGATTCACCAGTCATTCGACCTGAGAAAGTCATGAATCAAACCAAGTCTCAATTTCCTCCTCCATAAAAGCAGCAACATGAACACTGATACTGCCCACCTGACTACTTTAAGGACACAGGCGGAAATGAACATCAGAGGGCTCTGGAGACTCAGTGACTTGGAGCAAATGACATGGAGGCAAGCAGCCACACAGCACATGCAATAGCCAGCCTCTGTCCTGAGCACTTACTATTCAACCACCTCCCCCTCACCACCACCACACTACACAGTGGGCACTAGCATCACACCTATGTCAGAGACAAGAAGCAGAGGCACAGAGAAGTTCAGTAATCCCTACAGGGTCACACAGCTGGCACATCACAGGCCCAACTCAAAGCCCAGCTCCAGACTCCATGGCTTACTACTCAGCACCCTGAAGACATTCATAGAGACTTGGGAGACTACAAGGGAACTTTCTCACGTTTTTGCAAACTGGGGACAAGCAGGGAGCAGAAAGCCAAAAGAGACATTTCTCTGGCAATCCTAATGTGCTAATGGTGCCATGCTGCTTCAATGTAGCTTGCCCGTGATGCTCTGAGTCTCTGGCATGCCACTAGTAGACAAGCCCTTCCCCTCAAGAGGGCCACGTGTCCACACACATGCCTCGGAGATCGCCCTCATGATGCAGTGAGGCCAAGAACTGCTTGAAGGATAGCAAGTCTCTAATGGAACTAAGAGAGCACAACCTAAATCACTCACTGCTACCGATTTCTGCCCAACAATTTCCAACCAAGACCGCATTACCTTTGGAAAAATTGCTCCCTCCTTCCATTAGTGCTGGGCTACCTCCAGCCGGAATCAATAGCTGCTAGGTACCTGGACACTCAATATTTACGAACCTGCCTGGCAGGGAGAGAAGGACACCAGGAATTTAATAAGCTGTATAGAAGGAAGGGGAGTGGGGAGACAGGACCCCGGTTAGCAGGACCTGCACACTCACTGGACAAGGGGCACTTGGATGCGCAACCCTGCCCAGTGCCACTGCCTTAGCCCACAGAACTCCTGAAACTTCTGCACTCATTCTACCACTGAGAAACCTCAAGCTTGTGGAGGGCACGCCACTTTAACACTAGCAAAATGAGTAAGAGGACAAATACCATATAGCAAAAGTCTCATGCTGAGTGGGAAATAGGTACTCGTTAAATGCTTACCAAATCAGGTCAGTCACGCAGTCTGTGAGAGCCATGCCCTGGCGTGCCTGCCACCCAGGACCAGGCTTTAAGAGGTCCTCTGAAGACACCTGCCTATGTACAGGATTTGTTAGAGTGTGGCAACTGACTGCACCTGTCACCACCTGGATCCACTTTGAATAAAGCCTCAAATGCAGCCCCTAAGGGCGCAGCAGTAGCCAACAAGACAGCCAGAATATCAGGACCCATCTTTATTTGGGTTATAACTGCAAGCTCAAGTCTTTCACTCTCATTCTTCATAGTGCTATTTATTCGTTTTGAAAAAATTTCTTGTTTTTTAATCAGATTTCTTTTCAAGTTCATGGTGTTCCTCTCTGTCCGGGGCCAATCCTATTTCCACGCAAAGCATCAGGAACTGGGAGTAAGATGGCACACGTGCTTCTGGCTCCAGGGGCAGCTCCCAACCACAGTGTGCTCTCTGGACACCCCCAGTCTCTGCATGTGGGGCTGAAGGGAACCCCACTTGTCCTGTGCTCACCTGCTCCACCACATGCTTCCTAGGACACTAGTTCCATCATCACACTTATCATTGGCAAAATGCTTGGTTCCTTATGTTGTCACCCATGGTACAACCTGGATGTACACCCTGTGTGGAAGGGGAGTGGCTGTCCCTGCAGCATCCAGGGCACAACAGAAGCTGCCAGAGTCCTGGCAGGCAGGTGCTTGAGGATAGGAAATAACAAATGCTGACATGGAAGGGATTACAAGGTCAAAGCAACTCCTAATGTTTTCAACACATGTCTTCCCAGTGAGGGCAGTTTTACATGAAATTTGTAAAATCATTTTCTCTCTTTCCTTTATGCATTATTCAATACCAATCCTTCCCTCCTTCCTTAATTTGCAAAAGAGGCAGAAGAGAACTAGATAATAAACTAGGTTTATCATTCAAAGTCTAAAAACAGAAGTCATAGCTTCTAGATAGGGTCTAATCCACTTCTGAAATAAAGGGGTTCACATGGTCTCTTCAAATCTGCATAGAATCCCCTCTGGGATGCTATTCTCAGTCAGGAGCAATTCTGTCCCTCAGGGGAACTAGAGGGGAGTGGCGGCTCCCACAGACATCTGATGGGTAAAGGCCAGAGAACCTACTAAAAATCCTACAACTATCCCCATAACACATGGGGACATAATCACCATAACAACAAATTATCTGGCCCAAAACATCATAGCACTAAGTTTAAGAAACTCTGTTTTAGAAAAAAGAGTGAAGTTTTGACTCTGATGAAGACACATAGAGTCTAATCTAATACAGTGAAAAAAAGCAAAGTAGAGGAAAATGTGTATAACATACTACCATTTACTTAAGGCAGAGGAAACAAATGTATATATATAAATATAAATATGAGCCGGGCTCAGTGGCTCAGCCTGTAATCCCAGCACTTTGGGAGGCCAAGGAGAGTGGACTGCCTGAGCCTGAGGGTTTGAGACCAGCCCAGGCAACTTGGTGAGACCTCGTCTCTACAATAAATCAAAAATTAGCCGGGCGTGGTAGCACACACCTGTAGTTCTAGCTACTTGGAAGGCTGAGACGGACGGATCACCAGAGCCAAGCAGGTCGACGCTGGGGTGGCCATGAGTGTGCCACTGCACTCCAGCCTGGGCAGCAGAGTGAGATTCCAACTCTAAAGACACACATACATACATACATTTAATAATATATGGCACATATATTATTAAAATATTTACATGGTCACCTACAGAGGGAAGGATGAAACAGGGCTGAGAGGACAGGAAGAGCAGCCATACTTCTTCAAGTAGACCTTGTTTTGTGTATTTAACTTTGGAAACACAAAATATTTTACATAACTACAAAGCAAAATTAAATTTTTAAAGAGAAAATCTTAATAATTATAAATAAAATGAAACAAATGAACTTGACTGTACATCCAGTTGGCTATATAGCCAGACAGAGACGCGCTGTCCCATATGACTTGCGTCTACATCTGCGCCCCGCCCCCCCATCAGAAAGCAGGGCAGAGGCCATGAGAACAGATCTCAGTAATCACACTAGGTGGTGACAGTGCTGCTTTCTGAAACTGCTGAGTGTGGTGAAGGATAAGAGAAGTGAGTAATTATGCTGATGTTCATCAACAACCTGGATGATCCATGTGGGAGAAAGCAGATAGGGTTGTGAGACCCTTGAGATTAAGTAAAAACCTTATAGTCCTGGACCTGAATCAGTAAGAGCGCCTACTACATTTATCTTTAAAACACACCTAGAGAGAGATGCTGAGCACAGGCAATGGGCACCCCTGGGGCTCAGATTAAGCTCTCTAAATACCACTTCCCCCTAAAAGAAACCAGAAATCCTTGGAGATACAGACATGACTGATTTCAGACCAAGAACAGAGAATGCACAAAATGAACATGAACATCCTGACTTGTCATACCAGACAGGAAAGAAGCAAAGACTATTAGATCTGTATCAAAAAGACTCAGGAGCCAGTATGAAGAGGCTTCCGCTTGCCAAAGGCACTAAAATGTGGGCACCAATGAAGAACAGATGCAGTGGATGATTACACACTCAGCAAGGTAGTCAAGCACCCCAAATACAACCCTTACTGGTTACCTTTGGGAGACGCCTACTCACGATTTTTAAATCTGGCAAATAAAGGAAAGTAGGTATTGATCCTGGCTTTCCTATAAGAACTGTATCTGAAGCTATCCAAATAATTGAAGAGAGGAAGTTTCTTTTTATAGAGATATCCCAGTTAACAAATAAAAGGGAATGATATAATAATTATAACACCATCTTTTTCACAATCTCTAATGAATGGAGCCAGGCAATGATGGCCAATGATCAATGCTAACTTCACAGAGAGAAGACAACCAGGCATTCCACATATCCTAAAGCAAGTATACAACACCACTTACAAAACATCCCCCATCTGAACTGGAATCTGCTCAAGCCTCCTAGCTAGAGGAAATTCAAGGGACAGAGGTGAGTGAAGCTCGCCTCAGGGGAGAGAAAAACTGAAAAAATCCAGATCATGACAAATTCTGTAGGACACACAATCTTGGTTTCTTCAACCCATAAACTGCAGGAAGAGACAGAGAGATGCATGGAGAGTGCTAGGGATGAGGGACTGACTTTTAGATTAATTATATGGATTAGCAAAGTAGATCAACTAAATCACAATGTATTCATCCTACTTGTGTCCCGATTCAAACAAACAAATTGTGTGTATGTTTTAAAGGCATAATCATCTTTAGAGAGACATGGAAATATTTACAGATGAAATTATATGAGCTCTGGAATCTGCTTCCTAATAAGCCAGGGCAGTAGGTGGGTGGGGCGTGGGTGGTGGCATAAAGTAGACTAAGAACTTGGCATTGAAAATACTGAAGACAGATGATGGGTATATGCTGAAACTTTCTATAATAAAAGTTTAAAATAAACAAATGAATAAGCCACAAAAACAAATAAAGAAGCAAATGAGCAAACAGCATTTCGAAATGTTTCAACGTTTAAAAGAAACACTCCTAGAATGCTTTTACATATAATTTAATGGTTAAATCAAAATTTGCTATTTTGATTAAAATCTGCTTACATGAAGCATTTTTCCAAGACATAGTCAGACATTTTTAAAAGATGTCTAGACATGTAAAAATGTTAAATCTGTTTTAGCAAAAATATATACTAAAAATCTGAATGATTATCACACCCAGTAAAACATGTTACAATGCAACACTGATAGTGCTATGTCTCAAAAATTCCTCTACAAAGTACAGTTATGGTGTAGGATGTAATCAGCTGCCTATTAACTTGTCTCCAATTAGGTTTTTTATTTTTCACTGTAGGTCAGCAAACACTGAGACCCGTGTGCTTTCACACTTCCTAGCAAAGTGGCTGATGAAAGCCTGCAATCTAGTCAATCCCTCATAACTGAGTAATCCCTGGAATTTACAAAGCACTTCTGGTCAAATGACATCCTTCAACTTCATTCGTAGAAGAAGGCCCGCACTGCTCACGTTTGGCTAGAGACCCCAGCAATGGCTTTGGAAAGACAAGGTGTGGGGAGCATGTGGTGTCCATTCCTGCTCTAGGCCAGAACTCTTCCCACAGAGAATTCCCTGGTTTCTTTGAGTAAATAAATGACTTATCCACAGACTCAGAGATGCGGATGCAACTTCTCTAGGAATAATGTTGCCAAGGGGAACGTAAAAGCAAATGTGTTCATCTGCTGACTCGCTTCTGGCTGTCTGGGGAGATTAAAGTATTTACTGACCTCATAAGGTAAGCCTATCGTCTTAAGAATGCTGCAAAGACATACTCCAAACATGAAATCGTTTGATAAGTGTTTAGAAACATGCAAAGTACCATTTTTAAGCAAAGTCATATCCAAAACAAAAATGCCACTTTCTTGCACTTAATTATCTTGCAACCCATCAAAACAGCAATAGGTCAGTCAGCTGCTGTTTTGCATAAGAGGCCACCACAGTTACCTCCGTGTGAAGGAGAAAAAGGTACCCCCTCTGGGCAGAACCTCAGGCTCAGGTCTGGAAGAGCAGAGAGCCTATGCTTCAACACTCACCAGCCTGAGGCAGGCAGCTGCCCTGAGCTGGCCAAAGACCATAGAGTTGATACTTGCCACTACCCTAGAGACACATCTAGTCTAAAAAACAGTCACAACAAAATTAATTTTATTTTATTTTATTTTTTCTTTTTTTGAGTTGGAGTCTCACTCTGTCGCCCAGACTGGAGTGCAGTGGCCGCTCCCGGCTTCCTTCCACCTCAGCCTTCCAAGTAGCTGGAACTACAGGCGCGCGCTACCATGCCCAGCTAATTTTTTGATTTATTGTGGAGATGAGGTCTTGCTTGCCCAGGCGGGTCTCGAACCCGCGGGCTCAGGCAATCCACTCACCTCAGCCTCCCAAAGGCGCGGGATTACAGGCTGAGCCACCGAGCCTGGCTAACAAAATTAATTTTAAAAGGGGAAATGGGGATGGGGCAGGAGTAACATTGGCTGCCTTCCCAATCCCCTTCCAGACCCAAAGGAAGCCAGCTGAAAGACTTCTGGAACAGTGTTCTAAATGAAGGAGAATGGTTGTTCCTCCTCCTTTCTCTCTTTGAACACATGTAAGGATGTGGTGTTTGGAGCTGCAGCAACCCTCGTCAAGAGGAAAAATTCAAGAACACAGAGAAACTCACCCAGGACCCCGACAAAGCAAAACCATTTAAATGGCCAGTCCTATAACCACTTACTGTCAGACTTCATTAATAAACCTTTTAATTGTTGATCCAAACAGAAAATAAGGCTGAGGGCATGAACTTTGCAGACAGACAAAACCCCGGCTTGTACCAGCTTTGTGATCTTGGCAAATTGTTAAACTTCTCTGTGCCTCCATTTCTTCAACTGTAAAACATGTGGGGCTAGCAGGGGGAGAAGTAGGAAAGATAGAATCTAACTTGTCATTTTGTAAGATTAAATGAGTTAATGTATCAAAAGTACTCTGAATTGTGTCTGGCTAATAGTAAGTACCACATGCATGTTCACAAACATGACTTAGCAGTATCTGATTACTTATAAATAAAAGCACCCTATTTAATTAATTTTCTCTACCCAGCCAGACACGGGGTCCTCAACCACTAAGTTTGCCACACCTTTTAATACACAGGCCTCCAGGCACTGACCCAGGTATGCCAGCTGCAATAGACACTGGGGAGTGAACTGAAGATGGTATGAACATCCCATGTCTGAGCTTCCTACAGTTCACAGTTATGCTTGCTTCATTTCATGTTTTAAAGCTTAAACACCGCATGGTGAAGCTATTCCTTCATCCCAGTGAAACAGGTCAGAAATAATCAACATGAACCACCCTGACCCTTTTCATTCCCCTTTTTTAAAAATCCAACGATGATAATCCTATGGCTATACTAAGGCACTACTTGCTCCATTTCTTAACTCAGGCACAAAAGTACAACACTGACCTTAACACACATCAATAGGTGCCCACAAAGTGCACAGTAGTGTGATGGGAGGGGACACAAATCACTGCAATGAGATCCCTTCCTTAATGAAACAACAATGACACAGAAGACAAGACCTGTACACAAATAAATACAGTAGAGCTAGAATATTATGGCATGACAGAAAGAAGCTCAAAGAAAGTAGCTCCTTCTGGAAGAGTGATGAGGGACAAACTTTCGGGATGAATGGAATCTTGACTGGATCAGAACAACAATCTGAAGGAACATTCAACAATGCATTTGAGGGAAGGGTGGTGAAAGCAGAGATGGGAGAAAGAAACAGGACAAAGGCAATGAAGGCCAACCATGAGCCAGACTGTGAGGATCAGAAAGAAGACTGGGCAGCAGAAGGAATCCGAGGAGTGAGAGGAAACTTGGCAGAGAAGGGAGCCAAAATCTGCCCTTGAGGGTCAGGCCTGTTAGCACCTCATCTGCAGAAAGGAACCTGTCCAGCAGAAGTGAGACAACAAAATCTCAGTCACTATGAGGCATTGTGTGTGGTGGAGTATTTTGGTTATAGAAGACACAAACAGATTCCACTTCTTGGTCACTGAATAGGAAGAACAGGCTGGGTGTGGTGGCTCATGCCTGTAATTCCAGCACTTTGGGAGGCTGAGGAGAGAGGATTGCCTGAGTCCAGGGGTTTGAGAACAGCCTGGGCAATTTGGCAAGACCTCGTCTCTACAACAAATCAAAAAATTAGCCAGGCATGGTGGTACATGCCTATAGTTCAAGCTACTTGGAGAGCAGAGGTAGAAGGATCGCTTGAGTCCAGCAGGTCAAGGTGGTGGTAGCCGTGACTGTGCCATTGCACTACTCCTAGATGACAGAGTGACACTCCGACTCAATAAAAAAAGAAAGAACAAAAGCATTCACCATCAGCTCTAACTAGAATTGAAAGATTCAATAAGTGGTATGATTTTTAACCCTCACGGCCTCTGCTTTTAAGGCTTCCCATTAAAGTAAATCTCACTCAAGATTTAAAATAAATTACATGTAAGGGTCCAAAGTTGAATAAACTAACTCTGAAGTGTAGATGCTCAGGGATCATATGGTCAGGTGAGGGGACCTAACCACTTATCTTCTCATAAATCTGATTCTGCAAAAGCCAAGCAAGTACCTCTTTAGATTTAGAGGGTGCTCAAGACATGTGACCTCATTAGTACAGTCTTTCTTTCCAACCTTCCTGGGAAGAACACTTTCTAACAGATTGATACACTGCAGAGAAATCTGAACTATGCAATAAAAAATGGTTCAGGAAGAATACCAACGAGTAAAGTGCGCAAAAACATGGCTATGTTATATGACGGTAGAACCACACTGGATAACGACACATTGAAGTCTTGGTATCCTAATCTGTAAACTGGGAATAAGGGTTACACCTACCTCAAGGCGTTGTTGTGATGATTCAGAGTTGATACATATCAAGTGCTGAGCCCCACATCCAGACACAGGAAGACTTAGGAACCACTGCTACCACAAGTCAAGACCCATACACCTATTTCTTTATCTTGAGAAGTGCACTCTCAGAAATAAACAGCACTGGATGGGGTACGTATCATGAAGGGGCTCCAAGGGTAAATCCCTTCTAGACAACCTCCAACAAACGGCTGTTCTGACAATGCTTATATCACTCTGCCATCCTCTGAGGCCACCAGCACAATCCCAGAAGAGCCCAGACACCTGCAAAGGTCCCTCATCTGAGCAAAATGTGGTCCTTGCTGGGAATCTCCATGCTCTGCTCTCCAAAATGACTCTGCAAGGTCATCTTACTCTCATCTCTAAGAGTTCAGCACCCAGAGGTGGCTGGGAATACAAGGGGAATGTATTACCCATGAACTAAAAAGTCATGGAACTAAAACTATCCTGTGAGACAAATGGGCTGAAGACATGACCAGACAATTCATAGAATAATATATGGAACCAGACAATTCATAGAATAATATATGGAAATGGCCTTTAAATATACAAAAATTTTTAACCTCACTTATAATAAAAAATAATGCAAATCAAAACCACATGAAGAGAATGTAAAATGGGACACCTCCTTAGATTGGTAGGAGAATTGGATAATAACTAAGAAAATACTACATATATTTTTTTTGACCCAGTGATACTATGAATTTACCTTGAAAGTACACCCTTAATAACATAAAACACATCTGAACAAGGTTATTCAAAGCAGTATTATTTATAATTGCCAGATATCACAAACAATCTGAATGGCATCTGCAGTAGATTGACTGAATATATTATGGTACACCCACATGATAGAGTACCACACAGCTCTAAAGAAGAATGAGAAAGGACATAGAAAATGAAGGAGTGATTTCCAGGATACACTATGGTATGGAAGAAAAAGTAGAATGCAAAGGAGTAGATGTGGAATACTGTATTTTGTGTGTTTAAGATCAGAATATATTAAAAATAAGTGTATTTTCTAATTTAAAAAATATATGTGAAAGTAATGAAATATAAGTAGATGGAAATGAGGTTAGGGAGATGACACTGATCTGAGTATAACTTTTTATACAGCTTAGACTTATGGAACCATGTTAATATTTTACATACTCATAAAATGGAATAAAAAATAGGCAAGGATAAGGGAGCCCTAAAACGGATCACAAATGAAACAAATGCTCTTGGAGTGCAGTGCAAATAGCCCTGAAGGGAGGGAGATGAAGCCACCAAGTAACTTTTGAACATGGTTCTTGACTACACCCCCTCAGTCCACAGACAAAAAACAACTGTACACACTGAAATCGTATTAGAAAGTTTGTTTTTCACATGCATGGGATGATAATTCTGAAACTACTTCCTGTGTAGATTGTGGCACTAAGCAAGTGAGTAATATATTGATGATGAGAAGAGTCAATGCCAACGAGCACACCAGGAGCCCAGATCTTGGCTTCTAAATCCCATTCTGCAATACAGGAAATGGGGCTCCTCTGAGACATGGATGATGCCAGGGCTCAGGTCAGAAGAATAAAATATAAGGCTGCTATATCTTGTTGTGCCAAAAAGCAATGAAGTATTTAAAAATGAAGGAAACATATTTAAAAAATACATGTACAAGAGCAAGCTAGCAGGGTAACCAATAGACAAGTCTGGGACAACCGGAGCATCAAAATAAGCAATGATAGTAGCAAAATAAGCAAAATAAGCAATGATAAAATAAGATTTTTTTAATTTCAGAATGATATGAATGAAGGGTCCTTTCTTACAGAAGAATACCAACTAATAAATGTGGAACAAAAAGACACAATCAGAAATCTGCGTTTGGCAACCATCTCAGTAATAATTGATGCAGGCCAAGAATCATCTATGGGTGCAAAACTAGCATAAGGAGCAGCATATTCACAGAGCCTCACAGTACTCTCCAAACATTACTTATTACTTACAAAGGGAAAGTAATAACCACACAGTGTGGAACTGTGGCACATGCAGTTTGTGATCAAAGTTACCATGGTCAATAACAGCACAAAATGCCATCAGTGCCTCTGGTCGACACCGGCATCACTTCTGCAGCTTTCCTGCCAGACGCTTACCGGGTTCTCATCACGAGACAACAGGAGGAAATGCAAACTGCAAATTAGAACAAAACTGGCCTGTACCCTTCAAAAATGCCCAAACTGGCAAAGACAAAGCAAGGCTGAGGAAGATGAAGTACTCGCAAAAGGCCATGTGTGATTCTGGGTCAGTTCCCAGACCAGAAGGTCATCAAGGACAGAACAACCAGCAACATGTAACTAGGAAACAAACTGGATCATAGGATTGAATCAATGTTATATTTTCTAATTTTGATAAATGTGCTATGGCTGGGTAAGGGAAAGTCCTTGTTCTTAAACTCTACAAACTGAAGTATTTATCCAAAATCAATATGTCAGCAGGGCCACACACCTTCTGGAGGCTCTGGGAGTAAATCCATTCCCTGCCTCTTCCAGCTTCTGGAGGCTGCTGGCATGCCTTGCGTTCCTTGGCCTGTGGCCACATCACTCCCAACTCTGCCTCCGTCTTCACACGCCCTTCTCCAAGCTCCTCTGTTTCTCACTTATAAGGACACCCATGATTGCATTTAAAGCCCACTCAAATAATCTAGGATAAGCTTTCCCACTCAAGAAACTTAACCTAATCACATCTTTTGCCATATAAGGTAATATTCATAGGTTCCGGGGAAGAGGACATGAAATCATCCTTTGGGGGGCCAAAAGTCAGCCTACAACACCATTTTAAGTAACCAGTGGGATTGTGTCATGTTGGATACAGAAGATTCCACATCAATTGCACTGACAGAATATTTAGACAAATTCATTCCTCTTTAATGTTCACCTCACAGGAAAGATCATAATTACCTTTTTTCTCTATTATCTATTCAACCAAATATTTAATAAAACGAATAAAATAAAATTCAACCTCATAAAGCTATAACAAACTTCCCTGGTATTGGTTTTTATAATGAAAAACCTTAAAACATAATTACAATTGGTTTTCAACACTATATCATTGACCTAGCACTCAGACAGCCTGTTGTTAAGTGGATGCTGCCTAAACAGTACTTGCCCACAGCCTTGGATTGCCCATTAATGGGGACAACAGTGGTGTGAAGAAACCACACAATATACACACATTCTAGCGAGCAGCATGAGGAAAAGAATGAAATTCACTGTCCAGTAACTTTAAGCCTTGAGACGCAGACAACACTGGCATTTCCACAGCACAGTCACTCTTTTTATTTAGTTTGAGATGACTTAAAGATGTTCTTTTCCTAAGGAGCTATCGATCTAAATCAAAAAGTAAAATGAGTTGTTCCGCTGCTAGCACTTAAAGACCATGCTTTACTGACTGACGTTAACCGTCCTCCACAGAACACATGACAGATACAAACAAACACTTGCCCTCTAAGATCCTGGACTCTCGGACCACTCACCTCCACCAAACCCACGCGCACATCAAAGCTCCTATGTTATAAATAATTATCCCCACTGGCATTCACAATGAGCTAATAAGTATACTGCTCTCTCCTTTACCTCCTTGTATTTTGCTATATCTGAAGGAGAAATTATTGTGAAAACCAAATATCAGCTGGACAGAAGAAACCCACATTTCTAGCCCCATTTGTTGAGTTTAAAGAGATTCTCACTAACCTGTCCAGAGTAGCAGCTGTCTTGGTCTCACCACATGTATGTGACATGGGATGTTATATACGGATCTTCACTTCAGTATACAAGACCACTCACAAGGGAGCTGTATTTCTGCTCTGTCATTAATTACAACCCCTTGGATACAGCACATAATATGAAACTATTTCATTCATGGGCTGATCCAACAATTTATCCAACAAATAATGACTGCATCCTTTTTATTTTACAGGCATTATTCTGAGTATTTTAACCCAATCTATTTCAGAGTAACAGTATTGGCATATTCTTCTAGGATCTCATGGTCAGGAAGAAGTTAACAGAAGTCTGTCCAACATCTGAATTTCCCCAAGAAGAAAGGTGGTTCCCTATTTGAGACAAGTACTAAAGTAGAGATATTTCATAGAAA
This sequence comes from Tarsius wallacei, assembly GCA_963574415.1. NCBI lineage: Eukaryota > Metazoa > Chordata > Mammalia > Primates > Tarsiidae > Tarsius > Tarsius wallacei. Next base: position 23,437 of record CAUYQG010195540.1, read on the forward strand.
ATCTGAAACACAGAGCTGGAGTTCTGGCAAAAAGATGCACCTAGAGGTGGAGAGACAGTGGAGGAGCCAGTGAGCTGCAGGGGAGAAGAGGAAAAAACAAGTGTCTGTGACACTCTCGGGGGTCTTGGAGTCTGACCAAGACCCAGAGATTTTCATCTCCAGAACAGGAATCATCTGGGTTCCTTCCTCCTCTCTGGGCTTTGGGGAACCATCCAGGGCAAATACTCTTCACCCTGCCTAAAATTCCAACTGTTAACTCCACCTCTCAATATGCTGGAAGAACTGTGAGCAAGAGAAGGAAAAAAAATAAGGGCATATAACTGATGAGATCTGGGCATACTTGTGGCAGAACTTTGAATGACAACAGCTAAGTTGAGCTTCAAAACATAAATAAATATTAATTCTGAAGAAGCTTCGGTTCCTTAAGCTATAAACTATTTATGGTTCATTTTTCACAATCTCCCTTTTTTCAAGTTGTATTTAAGTTAGTAAATAAGTTATTCTCATCATAATGAAAATTAATAACTTGCAGCCTCAAAAAATAAGCTAAGAGAAACAAAAACAGAAAAGAAATGACAGATATCCTTGATTTTAAATGCATTCAAATGGGTCTATAAAGACATGCTAATATTCCCGAGTTGAGTAAAAAGAAAACAAAAACTTACAATAACATGATTTACCACCACCTTCCAAAAGTCTTTTCTATGAGGTAAAATGAGAGGAGAACATACTGCAGCGACAGTTCCTTCCTTCCGGCCCTGCAGCTGTCGGCAGGCTACCCCAGCCAGCCAGCCTCTGCCCTCCAGGAAGCGTGCCCTTGTGGGCTCTAGCCTACTGTTAATTCACAAGATAGCTAACCTTCATCCAGAGGAAAGGGGAAGAGGAATAATCAATATGGGACAGTATGAATAATCAGAAAAAACAGAGGCCACTTCTTGTGAAGTGAGAGAGAAATGCCCTGGGAGGTAAACAAAGCCACTGTTGGAATAAAACAATTTTTAAAATCACCTCATCAAATGCAGCAATAAAAGCCACTGACTTGTCAAACAAGGAGAGGAAAGGCCTGCAATGACACACACAGACAGAAAGTGTCTCTGGAAGATCCCAATCCATGCAAAGTGAGCAGTCATTAAAACTGGATGACGTTCTAGGTCCACGGTGACTTAGCTCCATCAAACTGGAATACTAGCCCATTGTTTATTCCATCCTCTTAATGCATTATTTAAAAAATAAAACTTGTATGATCTGGAGTTAGAAAACGTGAATGAACATCTATTTGAGTCAGACATTGTACTGGTACAAGTATAAACAGACACAGTCACTGCTTTCTTTTCTAAATTTTATTTGAAATAATTTTAGGCACCCATAAACACTGCAAAACTAGTACATATAGCCTTCACCCAGTATCTCCTAGTGTCAGATCTTACATAATAATAGTATAATTATTGAAGCTAGAAAATCTGCATTAGCACAATACCACTAATATATCTACAGGCTTTACTTGAATTTCATCAGTTGAGCACTCTGGCCCTTTTCCTGCCTGGGAATCCACACAGAAACACACATAATGTTAACCCTCACATCTCCTTAATGTCCTCCAATCTATGACAGGGACTTGGTCTTTATTTTCATGAACTTCACAAGTTCAAAGAATACTGGCCAGTTATTTTGTAGAATGTTCCTCAGTTTGGGTTCTCTGATGTTTAATCTTCATGGGATTAACATTACATATTTTTATAGGTAAATTATAGAACTAATGTGTTTCCTCCTAAATTCATATCAAGGATTAATATACTTTGTTATTAGTGATAATTTTGATCAGTTAAGGTGAAATCAGTCAGGTTTATATCCTAAAAAGTTACTATTTTTCCCTTTGTAATTAATAACTATCTTCTGGGGAAAGACCTTTGAGACCATTGAACTACCCTGTTTCTCAACATTCCTTCAAAGACTGTCAATAACTATTGCCTGTAACAAACAGGCTGCCACAAATAACTCTGTGCATGTGTGTTCCATCTTGTGGAGGTATATCTTTAGGATAGAATTGGAATCACTAGGTCAAAGGCAAGACCATAAGTTAATTGTATTCAGAATTGTCAAACTCCCTTCTAGAAGTGAGGTGCCAACTTGCATTCCCACCAGTAGCTTATGAGGGAGGGGAGTCTGTCTCCTCACAGCCTGGCCAACAAAATGTGTTGTCACTCCTAAATTTTTACCAATCTGATAAGTGAAGAATGACATTTCAGTGTTATTTTACTTTGCATTTCTCCAATTATGAGCCTCAACGCTTTTTCATACTTTAAGGCCCATTTTCATATTTTTTGTATGATTTTCCATCATATCTTTTTTCTGTTTTCAATCATTTCTTGATCCCTTGATTTTTAGTAGTTGTTTATATATTTGGGATTAGCCTTGTGCCTATGGCATATGCTACATTTTCTCCGGTTTATAGTTTGAAAGCCTTTCCCCACACTAAGGTCCACCAATATCTTCTTTTGGTATTTGTACAGATTCACTTTTACATTTAGATCCCTGACCATAGCTTATTCTCCTATATGGTTTGAGGTATGGATCTCATTTATTTTGCCAAATGGCTACTCAGTTGTCCTAGTACCATTTACTTAAAAGTCCATCTTTGTCTCAGTTAAGATGTCACATTTATAATATACTAAATTTCCATTTGCATTTTGGTTTATTTTCTAGGATTTTAATTCTAATCCACTGGTCTATTTGTCTCGTCATGAGTCATACTGTTTTAATTACTAAAGCTTTATACGATGTTTTAATGTCTGGTAGGGCTAGTCACCCCTCATGGTTTTTATTTTTCAGCATTTCCTAGCTAATCTTTATATTTGTTTTCCCAAATAAACCTTAATATCAACTTGTATAACTCCACGTTTTAAGTGTTGGTATGTTTACTGGGACTATATGAAATTCATTAATGATTTAGGAAGAAAGAAAACCATTAAAGAGTCAAGCCATGGTCACCAAGAACAGGGGATGTCTTTCTATTTGTTCAAGTCAACTTTTGTGTGTTTCAAGTGTTTTAAAGCTTAACTCATATAGTTCTGCACATTTCTTGTTAAGTTTATTTCCACAATTCTGTTGTGGTGCAAAAGCAGCTATAGACAATATATGAACAGATGGGTCGTGCCTGTGTTCCAATAAAATTACTTGCAGGAAAGACAACAGGCCCACAAGCCATAATTTGCCAGTCCCTGCTTTAGTGAACATTTTGTTTTGGCAGTGAGGAGAAAAGTCATGTGATCTCCAACTTTTTGGTTGTCTCTGTTTACAGAACCTTAAATTTTCCCCTTCTGATTCTTTTTCCTTTCACTATCCATATGCCAAAAGATGCTTCCACTTCCTTTTTGTCTTTTTCTCCAGCAGACTCTTACCCATCATAGTTTTAGGTCCACTACCTATAATCCATCTCAGCTTCATCTGGACATTGGCTTTACTATTTTCAAACGAAGGTGAACTGAGTCTTTCTGGCAGTGATCTTAGATCAACCTCCGGCCCTGTTTCTCCTAAACTTTTCTTGGTCTCCTTTTGAAGAGCCTTACAATTAGAAGGGAATGGGAAGGAATTTTAGGAATTCTAACTTGGTCTTGGGTGTTACCTTTTCTTATTTTCTAGTTTGGGCATATTATGTCTTTTATGCTAAGAACATGGTTTTTATAAAGTTTACTTTTCCACTTCTTGTTTCTTCTGTATTGTTTTGGAGGAAATATTTAGAGACAGGAACATAAAACACTAGCATTTCAGGCCAGGCACAGTGGTTCATGCCTGTAATCACAGCACTTTTGGAGGCTGAGGCAGGAGAATTGCTTGAGCCCAAGAGTTCGAGAACAGCCTTGGCAATACAACAAGACCTTGTCTCTACAAAAAATAATCAAAAAATTAGCTGGGTATAGTAGTGAGCAACTATAACCCCAGCTACAGGAAAGAGGGTGATGGGGGGTGCTGAGGCAAAAGGATTGCCTGAGCCCAGGAGGTCAAGGCTGCAGTGAGCCGTGAGTGTGCCACTGTACTCCTGGGTGTTACTTAGACCCCACCTCAAAAAACAGATAAAAAAACAAAACAAAACAAAACAAAAAAAACAGCATTTCAGCTACCTGAAAGTCCCTGTCCCTTATTTTCTTGAAGCCTGGAGACAAGTGAGCAATACTGATACCAAGAGATGCCAGCACAATAATAACAGCCTATATTACAGTATAATACATGGGGTAACAACAGCATTCTACGAAAGAACAAAGGAGTGAGCATCTTTCCTAGGGTCTGTTTTTGCTGTTATTTTTTTTTAAGGAGGAAAGGCTTATGGATTCAGTGACAGCTTCCAAAGAAAATAACATCAAAGATAAAACTTGAAGCATGTATAGAGTTTAGCAGATAAAAGAAGAGAAAACTGCCCAGCAAAAGCTGGAGGGAAGGTTAAGAGCACTGAAATGTTGAAAGTCAGGCTAGAGTTGGGTGGGAGGAGGATGGGAGGTGAGGTTGTAGTAGGCAGCAGGGAACAAATCAAAAGTGATTTTTCTTCCCAGTTGAAGAGTTTAGACTTTGTTCTAGGGCCAATGCAAACCCATTAAAATGCTCTAAGGAAGCCAAAATACCTCTAAAATGAAACCTATAATGTCCCCAGAGTGGAGAATAAGTGCCAAGTTTAGGAATTACTGTATAGTTTGAGGTTTACACTTTCTTTATTATGCTTCAGAAACGTGGAGAAATGTTATGACAGTTGAAAAGCATAGAATTCTATCTCTAAGAGCACAATGCAAAAGGCAAACATTAAAATGACAGGTCAGAAAGAAACAGGTATGTGTACTGCTAAGAATGAGAAAATACTTTTTATCACAATAAAAACCAAAAGAAGAAGGTATCATAATTTAACACATTATCCCCTAATATCAGATAAGAAGTCTTCAGATTCTGTGTCTCAGGAGTCTGGAACCTAAGTCTGTCATCTTTCTATATGTTTGGGTTTTCAAGATCTGCCTTAAACTGATTATTAAAATAAAAACCTTACCCACAGAGTGGACTTCAATTGTTTCAGATAAGGTGGTATTAGACAACAAAAAAAAAGACCACCAGGGTATAAATCAGGACACCTTGTCCCTGCTCTGCCCAGTTACTAACGAAACCTACATCTCCCTGGGTTCTGCTCTCCATTCTCCACAAGACACATATGGAAACTAAGCTGGAGGCTACTAAGGCCCACCCAGTTATGCCATGATGGGGTCCCGGAGCAGCAGTCATGCTGGTATCTAGCATTGAGATGATTTCCCTTCCACATGAGCTACTTTGCATTTTGCTTCACTTAATTAGCTTATGCTTTGCCTCAAAATTCAACTTTATGCAAAGTTCCAACTAGCTACCCTGCTGACCTTCCAGATACTGACATCCCATAGCCCAGGAACTGTTGCTACTTCCCAGCCTTCCTGAGGAGTCAATTCAAAGATGACCAGAGGTGCTGATATCCAGTGTCCCGGGGAGAACTATCTCCTAACTATCATTTAAATCAATATCTGGAGGTGACTCCATCTACACAGTGATTCGCTTCCCTTAGAAATGTTTAAATCTAATCAAATGCAATTCACCATTCATCTTTATTTAACCACTTCTAATCTACTGGAACTTTCTGTGTCAAGAAAGTAGTAGCAGAGCATTATAAGTTTGCACAAACACTACAAACTCCTTTGCCTCGCACTAAAACAAGGCTCACTGACCTATAAATTTCCAGAATTACCTTCAATTCTTAGGTAAACTTAATCTTATCCACCTACTGTATATGTAATTTATCATCAGAAATGGTTATACTTGATACTAGACGCTCAACTACATTTTCTACTTCTTTCGGAACTGTCAGGTTGGGCCATTCAGATTTTGTGATTTAGTGAAATTCACGTTCTCAAAAATATTTCATTATACCTCTCAGGTTTAAGATTAGGACACTGAAGAAAGAAGCAAGGAAATCACATCTGCAGTAATAAAAGACCAAGGACAGAAAATGTCCAGCAACATTGTAGATTTAGGTTATAGGCTCGTCTCAAACTAAAAACAACTGAAAATTCTTGGAGTTGAGGGCAGACAAGCAGACAGGGGACACTTCCTGAAATACGAGGATGAGCTGGTATAAAAGTAAAGCATGCTCAGACACATACTAAAAGCGGGACCCAGATGCATAAGCAGAGGAGGAGTCAGATTTATCCTGAAAAGCAGCTGCCAAGCCCAGTGAAGCAGAACAGGGAGTTTGCAGCCATGAGTGACCCAAGAGACAGGAAACAATGCCCACAGTCCGTGTTGGTGGGGAGTACAGGATATGCCCCTCTGAGGTAGGTTATTCAGTGCAAGTTAGACATAGATAGGTAAGTTTCTTGTAGGCAGTTTAAATCAAAATAGGGTAAGTGTTTAGACATCTTTCTTACAGGCACATCAGACCTGACCACCCTGCGGGCTGAAATATGGATTTACCAATGCAACTCACCCTATTAGACCATCAGATGTGGAGAGATGGTAATCAGCCCACTTATTTAGTTCATGGTCTAGCATAAAAATTGTTGTAAAGGTATATCAAGCTTCCTGTCAAAGGCAAATTCGGGTTCAGAAAAGCTCACCCTCTTAGCTCATCAAAGATGGAGAGATGGTAATCAAAACTCAAGATCAGATACCTGCAGCCCACCTTCTTAGTTCATGGTTAGCACAATAATCATTGAAAAAGTATATCAAGCTTCTTGTCAAAGGCAAATGTTGACCATGCTGCCTTCTCTCTCTTTAATCAATTCTGTCTTAAACTATACACCATAATCTAAGTTCGGTAAGGCCCCTACATAGAAACCTTCAAGTTGAGAACTTTGAAAGATATGAATGTGTGTTCACACTATTTGAGGAGGCACTGTTAGTTTTTGAGGCGCAGGACCTGAATATAGGATGGTACACGAAGGTTGCAGCAGTCATTCAGAATGCAATCCAGTGCTACTGTGTCATCTATGATGAGGAAAAAAGAGCTATCTCCCAGAAATCACTAAATCATTTTTCAAGAGGGTAGATAAAATTAAATCCAGCAAGGAACCAGAGCCTATGCCATCAATGTCAGGTGTGAGTAAAAATGCAGCTTGCCCTCCATCTCCTATTGCTGATGATCCTTCAGCTCTACCATCTCCCACCTCCTCTCCCTCCTCCTTTCAGTCACTCCTCTTACCCATTCACTGGATGCCAACCCCTGTGTGCCAGCTGTTATACTGTACTGTGCTAGTCAAGGTACTACACTGTAAGACTAAACATGTTTTATTTTTGTTTGTCTTTTGATGCATTATTTTGTGAAAAGTATTACAAACCTATTACAGTACAGTACTATATAGCCAATTGTGTTAGTTGGGTACCTAGGTTAACTTTGTTGGACTTTTGAACAAACCAGACTTATGAATTCACTCTCGGAACAGAACTTGTTCATATGTAAGGGACTTACTTAACTTAGATTTGCTCTGAAATTACTTTCTGTGGCAAGTCAAAAGAACCCACCCAGCAACATCTCTAGAAAAGTAAGCCTGCAGAGGACTGCAGACACAGAGCAAGGTATATTCAAAAGTAAATCTACCCCACCAAGGGGCCACAAAGAAAATTCTCTGTCCCTAACCCTAGTAATAAGTGGAGAGGAGGAAAGCTGGCCTTCACACAGTTTGCAAAATCAAAAACCTTGGACCATAAGGGTCCCAAAGTGCTTGATAGAAGCAAACCTAAGTAATTCCTGAAAGAAACCAACCTCACCCCAAGCTTCAAAGATTTTACACAGTTAAATTTCAAAGGAAAATAAACAACTCATTGTCAAAACTTAAAAGGGATATTAGGAAACAGGCACCAAGACAGAAAGCCAATAAAACTGTAGCTGAATCAGATATACAAAGACTTCAGATATCAAAATAATAAGACACAAAACACCTTGTTTAACATATTTCAAGAAAAGAGAATTGGAAATATGGGACATGAACGAGCAGATTTGAAAAAACCTATACAGAATTTCTAAGAAAAAAACTTAAAATAAAAATGGAAAGGCTTTACAATAGATTAGACATAGGTGAACAAAGATTTTGTTAACTGTGAGTCACCCCAGATCTTCCACATTTCTCATAGCTTGGCTCTTCCCCTTCCGAAGCCACGGGGATTGAGTCACTTGAGTATTCTACCAACACATCCTCAGGCTACTCAGCACCAGGATAATTCATTCCCATATTCTTAGTGTACATTTGATCATATCCCGAGATAGTTCATACTTAGAACCAATTCAGAAGGATTAAATGAAACTCCAAAGCAAACTCATTCTCTTTTTGGCATGATGACGAGATTTTAGGTAAGCTCAGGCAGAAAAGAAAGGATTCCGCATCAGCCAGGATGGTGCCTATGCCAGAGACTGCTGGCTTTCTCCAATATCTGTTCCTCCCTTTTCCTGAATAACAGAATCCCCATTTTTTAATTTGTGTATAGGGCCACCCCAACATTTCCCATTCTCCCAGTGAAAGTGTTAAGTGTAACTTTGAAAGAACAGCCTGAAAAAGAAAGAGTGGGGTTTTCTACCCTACTTCTTCCTTCCTGCAAAGTGAAATGTTCAAGGAGCCTTCAAAAAGCTCATAGAAAAAGTGTATTATGAAAACACTATACATGGATTTCATAAAATTTTTGGCACCAACAAACTCATACTAACTTGTTATAACATGTCTGAACAGGATCTAGTTTGAGGCACTAAGAAGGATCAGACATCAGTTTGAAAGGAGCCTCTATCACAGCAACGTGAATTTGGCTAAAATTAAAGCAAGAACAAACATCAAATTTATGGTGAAGCTTGGGTGGAAGAATGGTGAAACCACTGATGCTTTACAAAAAGTTTATGGAAACAATGCCCAAAGAAGTCAGCAGTTTACAAATGGATAAATCATTTTAAGAAGGGATGAGACAATGTTGAAGATGAAGCCAGCAGTGGTAAACCATCCACATCAAGATGACAGAGAAAAATTCACCTTGTCTGTGCCCTAATTAAAGAGGGCAACTAACAGCAGAAAAAAATAGTCAATACCATAGACATCGCAACTGGCTCAACTTACATAATTCTGATTGAAACATTAAAGTTGAGCAAACTTTCCACTCAACGGATGCCAAAACTGTTGCACCCAGATTCACTGCAGACAAGAACAGAGCTTTCAATGGGAATTTTAAACAAATGAGATCAAGATTCTGATGCATTTCTTCAAGAAATTGTAACAGGAGATGAAATATGACTTTACTACTATCATTCTGAAGGCAAAGCACAATCAAACCAATATCCACCAAGAGGCGGAAGTGGTCCATTCAAAGCAAAAGAGGACCAGTCAAGAGCAAAGGTCATGGCAACAGGTTTTTGAGATGTTCAAGGCATTTTTCTTGTTGATTTTCTGGTGGGCCAAAGAATGATAACATCTGCTTATTATGAGAGTGTGGTGAGAAAGCTGGCCAGAGCTTTAGCTGGGAAAGCCTCACCATAGTGTCCCTCTCCCCCACACCAACACTGTTGCTCATTCCTCTGATCAAACAAGAGCAGTTTTTTGAGTCTCAATGAAAAATCATTAGGCATCTGCCTTACAGACCTGATTTGGCTCCTCTGACTTTTTTATTTCCTAATCTTAAAAAGAAAATCTGCAAAGGGCACCCATCTTTCTTCAATTAATAATGTACAAAAGACTGCATTGATATGGGTAAACTGCCAGATCCTCTCAGTTTTTTAGGGATGGACTACACAGCTGGTATCATCACTTACAAAAGTGTCTTGAACCTGATGGAGCTTATGTTGAGAAGTAAAGTTTGTAATTTTTATTTTTATCTTTTGATTCCATTTTTCCATAAATTCTTTGAAGTTTTCTTGTATATGCTATGGCTAGAGATTGAACAGCCATCTTGGACAATGAGGAAACCCATAAGAACAGAATCTTTGCACAGCAAAGTAAACACAGGAGTCAGATGTCCTGCTATTCTAGAGCACCTAAGAGACCTGGATAATCCTAATATGAGTGAAAAAGCTTCCATTTCATTTACACTGTTATTTCCCCCCTATAACTCTCAGTCAAACCTAATCTTTATACAGTGAGCATTGAGAGATCTTATCATGACAATCATGGAGGGAATATCCAGGGCTATTCTTCCTCTTCAGTATCTGAAACTGAATAAAGACTTCTTCACATAGTAATTATCTGCTCAGAAACTTATTTTGTAATATCAGCCCTTTTTACAAATAAAGAGAAATCAACCTGCTAGCCACTGTATTTTAGAAAGAAGCAACAGATACAATGTATAATGGAAATAATTACTGGAGTTTAGCCAAGGGTATTTAACATGATAACAGCTACTTTGAAATTAAGCCTACAGTTAACTATTAAACAATGACAATAATTGCCTGCATCATAAATTCCGTGCACAAATTGTGCACAAAGAATGTCATGTACACTACAATTCTGTTTCCCTATTGTTTACACCTATTTCAAAAGTAAGAAGGCAATTCCATAGTCAAAAGTAATGACTAATGATCAAAAGAAAATCATGGATCAGCCTGTAAAAAATATAAAGTCTGCAATGAAATGCCTATAAAAGTGTGCCAACTGCTAGGGGTAAGCCTTACATTCCCTCATAATTATGCAAAGCCTCTTCTCTTACCATTCTTTTAAGGATTGCTGAAACTATCTCCTTACAATATTAGCAGCCCTTGGCCAGGCACAAAGGCTCACATCTGTAATCGCAAAGCTTTGGGAAGATCACTTGAGACCAGAAGTTCAAGATCAACCTAGACAATATTGCAAACCTCATCTTTACAAAAACAAATTTAAAAATTAGCCAGACATGGTGGTACATGCCTATAGTCCCAGCTACTTGGGATACTGAGGTGGGAGGATCACTTGAGCCCAGGAATTTGAGGTTGCAGTGATCTATGATTGACAGAGCAAGACCCCATCTCATTAAAAAAAAAAAAAAATAGTGGCCCCTTTCTCCAGTCTACTTCTTAAAAGAAGTTCTTTTTTGAAGGCATCCTAGCCTATTTAAATCACTACAACCATCGCCTGTAGCTGCAGTACTCTACTCAGCTCTATTGACACAGAGGGCAAATAGATACATCAAATGTCAAGAGCAGGAGAAAAGAAACCAATAATTAGAGAGTATTCTAGCAAGAGAAGGAGAAAAGAAACCAATAATTAGAGAGTATTCTGATCTAACCAAGATGCTTCAGCACACACACACACACACCCATAAATTTGATTACAGAGAAACATTCAGAGTGTCCTGCTGTGCAGAGACTCGGTAAAGGAAGGCCATCAGCACAGCCAGGCAACTCCTGTGCAAAATGGAGACCAGCTCCTGTGCAAAAGAAGAGCACCAGCTGCAGAGAGCACTAATAGACAGGAAGGAGGAACTGTAGAACAAAGCAGTCAGAGAGGGGAGCCTAGAGGAAGCAGGATATGATTCAGACTCTGAAAAAAGAGAGAGACAGACAGAGAGAGAGAGAAAGAGAGAGAGGAAAGAAATTCAGGATAGAGCAAAGCAGAAGAGGAAATGCCGGGCCATGCTCCTATCTCCCCTCTCCCCAAGGCCAGTTGTTCTTTGACCTCCACATGGAGGCAACAGGGCACACTGAGTCCAGCGAGGATAAGTTCAAGTATGCAACCCATCTCCCACCATGAGGAGAGTAAATGAAATCATAAGCATTTGCTCCTCTGACTGAGCAGATCCTGTTCCCCTGATAAAGGAGACCCTCATGGCTACCTGGGAGGGTTTATGCTTAAGAATAATCAGAAATAAATGAGAAAAGAAGGGGGGTGCTGAAGGCCAGATTATCAAGGGCTCAGATAATTCAACAACTACTTTGTGTTGCTTACAGAAGCGCGCCAGGTGTTGCTCTACACCTCTAGTATACTATACATCTATACTATAGATGTATAGTATACTAGAGGTGTATGCTGTATGTTAATTGTAGATGTACTTCCATGCTCTGTCCAGGTGCTGAGGACATATCTATTATGTAACAGATGACGATTTTTCCCTTGTAGAGCTAATGGGGAGAGACACTAAACATGAGTACAAAAACTGTACAGTGTGTTAGAGATGGTAAGTGCCATGGAAAAATAGATGGTACAAAAACAATAAGATGAAGTAGTCATGCATTATACCAAAATCAAGTGCTAGCAACAATGTTCCAGATGGGCTGAAGGCTTAAAAAGTTAGAAATAGAAAAATCTGCCGGGCCAGGCTCGGTGGCTCAGCCTGTAATCCCGCACTTTGGGAGGCTGAAGTGAGTGGATTGCCTGAGCCTGCAGGTTCGAGATCCACCTGGGCAACTTGGTGAGACCTCATCTCTACAATAAATCAAAAATTAGCCGGGTGTGGTAGCGTGCGCCTGTAGTTCCAGCTACTTGGAAGGCTGAGATGGAAGGATCGCTGGAGCCAAGCAGGACGAGGCTGCGGTGGCCGGGAACGGCCACTGCACTCCAGTCTGAGCGACAGAGTGAGACTCCAACTCAAAAAAAAAGAAAAAAGAAAAATCTAAGGGCAAAAATAGCAAGGAAGGGGGTCTTAAGTATAAAGACTTAGAGTTAGACAAAGGAATGAGAAGCAGAGAAAGGGGCAAATTCCAGACACTGAAAAGGAACTGGTAGGACTTGTACTAAGCTAATAATGGTAGAAAAAGAGGGCAATTTAAAGGTGATGTTCTCCGTACCATATCCAGAAACCAAGCAGTTGTGACAAGAAGTTGGTTTATGGGAAACCTTACTCACAGTAGACAAAGAATCAAGACATGTGGGTTCCATTCCTGAGTCAACTTTACTAAGCAAGCAGCTTATCTGTTCCAGCCTCATTTTCTAACCTATCAGATGACATTAATAGCTTTAAATTACTATTTGGATCTCTTGTAGATCTAAAGCTGTCTAATTTTAGGATGAATTCCACTTAGACACGATGACTCTAATGACACCTAAGTGAAATAACATTGTAAACTGTTACATACAACTTAAATAGAGATAAGAAACAGGTCTAAAAAAATGTGATGACAGAAGGGGAAAAAAAGATGACTTGTTTGAATGAGTGTCAGACAAAAAGAAACAAAAGGGGGCAAAGGAACAGGAAAGGGTGAGATGACCCACAGAGTGGTATTCGGCTGGTGCAGAAGACTATGGTCTGACAACACTGACCTTCCATGGAGTGAGTGGTCTGGGGGTTGCCAGGGAGCAGAGGAGAAACATAACACAGGGCATTTGAATAATGAACTATTGTTCGCCACAGGGATGAGGTTCAAGAAGGATCTGCAGAAGCCACTCCGGCTATGACGCAGAAAGGACAGCACTGCCAGGTGTTCCAAGACTTACAGAATCCTTGGAAGGGCAAGAGGAGCAGAATCTGGACTAAGCTTCCAGGACCGAGTGGCCTGTGCAGCAGCTGGGAAATGCTCCCCCATACCTCCTGCTCCAAAAAGCCCCAGAAGCACCCCACCTCTGGGCTGTCCAGCTGAGCCTGCAGAACAGGCAGCTGGCACCATCTCCCTCTGCATAAACCCAGCACAGCCCCCAACCTCAGTGAGCATGTCTGATGTGCAGGGCCCTGGCCCAGGGGCATACGGCTTTCCAGCCCCTAGTATGAGAAGGCCCCTGGGACACAGCTGGCACAGCAATGCCAGAACTACTAAACCTCTTTTTCTTTCATTGATAGTCAACTTGTCCTTTACAAAGGACTGGACAGGGAATGAGATTTGACATTTAAAACAGTTGTTCTTCTCTGAGATCATGGAAACAACATTGTCACACTGGGAGCCACCATCGTCAGACAGCCCCAACAGAACCTGTCCTGCCCACAATCCCTCAGACAGCTGCTCTGGAAATAAACAGCCAGAAATAAAGACTGCCAAGTAGCTAGACAGAACAGAGAAGACCAGTACAATGCAAGTGACCTGAATAATTGCTTTCATTTTTTAAAGCATAAGACATATAGCCGAGAATTGCCTAGGTGTGCAAACATGGAGGTATCATCTTTTCTGACACTGGTCATTGTTTTATGTTGCTGTCCACTTATGAGGAAGTCCTTTATCCAGCAGTCTGGAATGTTGGCCAAAGCCAGCTCTGTCTAGGAGAACAAGTGTGTGCTGCTGGGATGGAGACTGATGACCTACTGCTACCTCCCATCTAAGACTTTTCTGCAAAGAATAAAAGGCTGCTCTATGAACCCAAATAATACTAGAATCTGGTCCTCACAACTTTAAACATGATGAAAACCTGTATTTATGAAGGTAGCAATTAGTAGAAATAGATGGAATTGGTAAGAACCTTGGAAATTATTGGGTACAACCTTAATAGCCACCTTGGTTGAAAAGGTGAAATCAACAGAACTCAATAGGATAAAGTTTGTCTAGGGGGGACCTAACCTCCTTCTTCCCTTCCCCTCAGGCCTGCTATACTAAGGGAAATGCAATAAGCTGTTCTATTACTACAGAACTTGAGATTTGCATTTAACAACAGAACTGATAAAATATACCCACTTGAAACTAGACATATTCTCCCGGCAGTTTTCATGTCACACCTTGGCATTAAATCTCCTGTGGTTCCAGATTCCCACCTAAAGGTCGTTCCGCCCACGGCATTTTGTTGTTGGCAAAATGGCAGATCCTTGAGGATTTCCCATTAAATGATTTCACAAAAAGGTTACTTTGTTCCAGAATGCTAACTTGTTTCAGAATGTTGGGTACTAGTGGGAATCAAATAAATGAAAATTTATCACCTGATTGGTTTTATGTGCATTATTATAATCACTATGATACTACTGATTTCACTAAAGTCTTTCAAATCACCTCTGTAATCTTGAGCCCAAACTGCAATTAGTGTAAAGCAAATGAAGGAGCCTCCATATTTGTCCCATGAAACTTAAATGAATATTAAAATTCTCTCTCATTTGTCAATGACTTGTTACCTTGGCCCTCAAGAGACTCAGCTAAACACAGGTCATGGGTAGGAAGGACACAGCTACAGATAAAGAAGTCTTGCTTACTATGATCTTCATGTCACATCTCTAAAATGGGAAGATAAATTATTTTATTTTAATGATTAAATCTGGGCATCTTAGTCAAAATATTTAAGAAAAACAAACTTTGCAAATGGTATGAGTAGGAAAAAAAGGATATTTTACAATGCTTTTGTTGGTTGGGAAGGGGATCTAGTCTTTATTCAACA
Organism: Tarsius wallacei; assembly: GCA_963574415.1. Taxonomy (NCBI): domain Eukaryota; kingdom Metazoa; phylum Chordata; class Mammalia; order Primates; family Tarsiidae; genus Tarsius; species Tarsius wallacei. The sequence goes on from CAUYQG010195540.1 coordinate 38,658, forward strand.
GTCACTCAAATATCTAACTTTTTTTTTTTTTTTTTTTTGAGTCGAACTCTCACTCTGTCGCCCAGGATGGAGTGCAGTGGCATGTCCAAGGCTACCACAGCCTCAACCTGCTGGACTCAGGTGATCCTTCTACCTTAGCCTTCTAAGTAGCTGGAACAACAGGTACATGCCACCACCCACAGCTGGTTGTTTGATTTATTGTAGAGATGAGGTCTCACCAAGTTGCTCAGGCTGGTCTTGAACCCCTGGGCTCAGGCAGTCCTCTTGCCTCCGCCTCTCAAAGTGCTGGGATGAGCATGAGTCACCGTACCCAGCTCAAATATATACTCCTTATTCAAATAGGAAGTGAGGCAGAGCTAACCCTTCAGCCTGCTCCTTCCTGCCTCTGTTGGAATATCTGCCCACACTTCGTCCACCTGACCCACCCTGGGTTCCCTTCACTCCCAGCTCAGACTTCACTAACTCTGTAGAGCTTTCCTCAGCTGTTCCCTCACCTGCCTCTTCAAGACTAGTAACTCTTCTAATGTGGTAGGGCCTCATCTCCCTACACACCAAGGGGAGGCAACAAGCTGTACTGGAAAGATCAGCATGAACCTGGTGAAGGATTCAGCATGAGTACGCTGGAGAAGGAATGTGGAGATGAGAGCACTTACCTTCCCAGGTTATTGTGAAAATCTATGCCCTAATTAATCAATGCCCTAATTAATCAGTGCCCTAACCACATGGAAGGCACTCAACAAATGGTATCTACTGCATTCTTTGAGTATACAAATGATGGAGTGCTGCTGACACAACTATACAAAGTCTTCTCTGGGGATGTAGCAGTGGCCTGTGAAGTGTGTGACAGTAATTCTGCCTGACTTCTAGTCAAGTGACTTCATTATCCACATTTATGGGCTGAGTTCTTTGTTTCAAGGCACTTGTCTTGGTTTATCATCATTGACTGCCTATCTCCCCACCAGACTCTGTGCTCCATGATATGGCAAGGGCCATATTTGACATTGCTCTCAGAGGCTGAAGCACAGTACAATCTCAATAAACATCTGTTGAATGTACGAATGAATATGTTTTCCCTACCACACTTGGAGTTCTTTGCCAACAGGAAACATCTCTTATTTTTATATCCACAGCAACTAGCAAACTGCCACATGTATGGCAAACAATTGACAACATTTTGTTATAATAAACCAAGAAGGAAAAATTTTCATCCTTTTGCCCTTCCTGTATTTTGACCAGGGTTGTGATTAAATTCAGAACAGCTTCATTATACTCACAGCAATGGCTCTAACTCTCTTAATGTATCTTAAAGACAACAGTAATTTGTCCTAGGACCTCTTCTAATCCCCATCTTCTATGTCTCCAGCAGGCTAGATAGAGGGACAGGGAACAAGAGTCACAGCAGGGAGAAAGAGTAAATAAAAATAATTTATTTTGGCAAACCAACTTTAGAGAAAGTTTTTTTTGTTTGTTTGTTTACGTTGGAGTCTCACTCTGTCACCCAGGCTGGAGTGCAGTGGTGCACTCCCGGTCACCGCAGCTTCAACATGCTAGGCTCAGGCGATCCTGCCACCTCAGCCTTCCAAGTAGCCGGAAGTACAGGTGCCCTTTACCACGCCCAGCTAATTTTTTGATTTATTGTAGAGATGAGGTCTCACCAGTTTGCTCAGGCTGGTCTCAAACCCATGGGCTCAGGCAATATTCTCGCCTCGGCCTCCCAAAGTGCTGGGATTACAGCACTGGGACACCACTGCGTCCGACCAAGAAGATAATTTTTAAGGTAGTATCAAATGACAACATTTTTAATATTTCATATTGAAAGATAAAGAAAACATAGCTCTTCGAGAAAGAGTCACTAAAAATAAAAAAAATATGCCTTTCCCTTCTTATGCCACAAGTCCCAGTCAAGGGACAACAGCTACAGAATGCAAGGACAAACAGACTGGAAAGAAAGATCATGAATAGCTCTCAGGGTTGAGAGACAAGTAAGACTTCTTCCACATTTCCCACAAAGATTTCCCTAGAGTTTTAAATATTTTATATCTTTTTAAAAATTTCTCAAAAGGAAATGAAGAGTAGCTGGGTTACATCCCAGTAATTAGGCAGTGTGCTCAATTAGCTTCCATGCCATACTCTTTACTCCTTGGGAAACGTCTGTCTTTGATGTGAAACAGCCAGCAAACCACTTAATTAGGATGACAGGGAAGTAACCTAATAAAACGTGAGCCCCAAATCAGAGACAGCAGATGGGAGGAGCCACAGCACCCTCAGTCCACAATAAAAATAGGTAGCATCAGCCGGCTCGGTGGCTCAGCCTGTAATCCCGCGCCTTGGGAGGCTGAGGTGAGTGGATTGCCTGAGCCCGCGGGTTCGAGACCCACCTGGGCAGGTGAAACCTCATCTCTACAATAAATCAAAAAA
>CAUYQG010195545.1:0-23317 GCA_963574415.1 Tarsius wallacei
CAGAGTGAGACTCCAACTCAAAAAAACCCCAACAAAACAAAACAAAACAAAAAACGTAAAACCACAGAAAAATCAAGTCAAGGGTAACTTCTTTTAAAAGTCTGGATAACCACTTTTGCTGGACGTCTCTCCATGAGTAAATATAAATACACAAGTATAGGTTATTTTGTTTGCATTTTTTTTTACTTTTGAGTCAGGGTCTCACTTTGTTGCCCAGGCTGGAATGTAGTGGCATGATCATGGCTCACTGCAGCCTCGACCTACTGGGTTCAGGTAATCCTTCTCCCTCAGTCTCCTGAGTAGTGGGAATACAGGCGTGCATCACAAGATCTGGCTAATTTTTAAATTGTTTGTAGAGAAGAGGTCTCACTGTGTTTCCCAGGCTGGTCTTGAACTCCTGAGTGCAACTGATCCTCTTGCCTTGGCCTCCCAATGTGCTGAGCCACCGTGCCCAGACTCAAGTTTAGTTTCAAAATTTAACATGAATGTGATCACACTCAACATGCATTCTATAACTATTTATTTTCCCCATTTGCACACATCATCAACATCTTTTCACATCAATAACTGGAGAACTATGTCATCATTTTAATGGTCATGCTGTTTCCCGCTGCATATTGCTTCCCTAGATTTCTTCTCATTTTTTATGAATGAACATTTTTTCCCACTATTTGAAACATACTTGTGCATAAATCTCTTAGCTAAAGGCTTGGGCATAGAATTTCTGGGCTAGAGGTTATGGAGAACTGACATGATGATTGATACATCCTTCTGTAAAAGTTGAAGCAGTTTTCATTACTACCAAAGTGCAGAAATGTGCTCATTTTTCCACCCTCACTGATAGAAGGTTTGGCAAAGCTTTACAATTTTTTAATATGCTACATCAAACAAATATTGATTTAAATCATATTACTTCAGTGAGGATAAATATTTTTTCATATTTGTTAAACATTTGTTTATAGTTTGTCTTTTTTGGATTGCTTTTTTTCTATTGGATAGTTTCTTTCTTTTTTGAGAGAATTCTTCCACCCCATTTTATATGGGTTATCTGTATAATAAGGATATGAACCTTACATGTCATACAGATTGCAAATATTTTTCTTAGTTTGTTTGGTGTTTTTAGTATTTTTGTTTATTGTATCATTTTTATAGTATTACAATTTTTTAACATCAAGAAGAAGGTTTTTTATTTTTTATAACAGGCATTGTGTTTTTTTAACAACACAAATAAATTTTTGAGTTTTTACAATTTAAGATTCTGTTTTTCTTATATGGAATTTAAACATACTTGTGATAAGCAAGCATTTTTATCTTATTATTACTTCTATTTGAATTATACCTTTGAGAATAGGAACATAAATGCACAATTATGAATTTTCTATTTCTTCTCCATTACAGATGGATTTTTCTTTAAGTCTAAAGATTTAAAATTGGCTAATTTGAGAGAATTTTACTTAAAATTTAAAGTCAGAAAAAATTATTGATGTTATTTATCCATTTACTATAAAAATTTGTATTGCATGTGGTAATACACAAAAACATTTTCACATGATTAATTTTATCTGCTTTTCAGAACCACTCTGTGAGAATGTTATGTATATGTAATGTATATGAAAAACTTAGGCTTTGGGACAATGACATACAATCTTCTGAGACAAAATCACAACTAACATGTGTATGCTATGACCAGGATTTGAGTTCAGGTCTTTGAATGCAAGTGATGTATTTTTCTTATTTAATTCTCTTGTATCCTAATTTTGTTTTTTCACCATGATGAAAATGAAAAGCAGATGCTTCATGGCAAGCTTGTCCAATTATCCATAGATAAGTGATTTCTTAAAATGAAGAATATGATATTTTCATTGCACCTGCAGTAAGAATTCCATCTGACAACCACAGGTTTAATGCATTTTGAGTACTTAAGCTAGGAGTAGAAGAATACATTAATCACTTTGACTTTAGACATTTTAACCAAAGATACCAGGGCAATTCTCTAGTCACACTCCATAGCTGCTGAGAACCTGCACCGTCATGTCCCTGATGAATTCCCCCATGAAGCTAATTACCTGAAGGAAGGAAGGAGATGGAGATGAACATCCCCTGCGGAATTTGCTCTTGCAATACATAGCTTCTCCTCAACCCACCGTAGCACTAGAAACTAATATTTTCCCAAAGATGCCTGATATTGAGGGTCATCATATTAACAAAACAAAGGTCTGGTGGAAGAAATGCTGTAAAACGAGGTTGAAATCCACACAGCCTACCAGAGATGAAATGAAGTCCCTCAGCCTATTACCTGAAGATGACTGTGCTTATGTCTGTATGTCTTGAAGCTGACTTAAACTTTATCAAACAGCTCCTGGCCATCTTTCCCTTCCCCCAGTGAACTCTTGGATGGCACCATAGTGGGTACCCAAACTCAATCTCCTCAGTGAGTCTCTTTGGTCTTCCTCTGGGAGTCTTCACACAACAGGATTTGCACCTGGTGCTTCATCAGATCTTTCTCCTTTGTTTTCCTAATGGGAATTCCCTTGATTCTCTTTCTTAACAACATGAACTGTAGTATAATTTTCCTTAAAGCACTTTCTGAAAGAAAAATTCTACATGACCATATCTATTCCTGCTCTGAAAATCAGAATTCTCTTAGGGCAGAGAAAGAAAAAAATCAGGGATGGTGGGTTTGGTGCATAATACAAATTAAAATTTTGTTCTTTCCTTTTATAATAGTTTAATTTTATTAAACAGGTATTAGTGTAGCTTTAAGTCAGAGGCATCTACAGCTCCATTTTTGCCTGTGCTGGTTCTGTCCAAAGTCAATATATCATTGACTTTTACTTAATGTAAGTTCCTTTTCTTATTTGTGAGTGTACTTCACAATGTGCTCTTCAAAAATTCATTATGTGGTTTTTAATACCCAAGAGGTCTTTTCTTTCCTGAAGCATCATGGTACTTTAGATGAAGAGAAATGCTCCTGAGAAAAAGGTTGCCAGATTTAGCACATGCAGGATGTCCATTTTTTTTTTTTTTTTTTTTGAGTTGGAGTCTCACTCTGTCACCCAGGCTGGAGTGCAGTGGCCGCTCCTGGCCACTGCAGTCTCGACCTGCTGGGCTCCGGCGATCCTTCCGCCTCAGCCTTCCAAGTAGCTGGAATTACAGGCGCGCGTTACCATGCCCGGCTAATTTTTTGATTTATTGTAGAGATGAGGTCTCGCTTGCCCAGGCGGGTCTCGAACCCGCGGGCTCAGGCAATCCACTCACCTCAGCCTCCCAAAGGCGCGGGATTACAGGCTGAGCCACCGAGCCCGGCGCTTATATGTATTTTTATTCCTTATGTGTCTATTTTTCCTACAATCTCCACAATAGACACGCTATAATTGAAAGGGAAATATTAAACGTAAAAAGATTACATTTTCCATTTGTATATTTTAACAGCAATTGTTTCTAAAACCAAAATTTATCCAGAATAAGTATAAAAACTTGTACTCATCTCAATTCTACTATAAATAATTGACATTAAACATAACTACCTCCACTAATGGTAACAAACAGATTATGCCAAAAAAGTAAGAACTCACAGTTATTAACTGCTGCCAAATTTAAAGCTTACCTTCACAAAGTTTCTGCTTCATCACTTCCCTTATTTTGGATATTGCAATATAGTCTTCCACATAAAACACATAAGTAGACGAAGGCTTATTGGCAATAGCTCTCAGTTCTGCATCTTCTGTTTCTGAACCAACCCCAATGGCAAATAATGTTATCTTACTGTCTCTTGCTGCTTCTGCTGCATCCTTGACTTCATCCTGGGATTTACCATCCGTAAGTACCACTGCTATCTTAGTCAGAAACCGTGAGGACTTGGCAAAAAGGTAATCAAGTGCAAACTGGATGGCCTTCCCAGTCCTGGTGTTTCCTCCTAAATACTGTATGGATTCCATTGCTGCCATCAAACGCTCTTCCGAGTCATAGCTGCCAAGGGGAATCTCCAGCACAGGGTAGTCACTATACTGAACCACTCCAACTTGAATAAACTTCGGTCCTATGTCAAAGTTTTTTGTGATATTGGCAAGCCACTTTTTCACTATTTCAAAGTTTTCTGGGCCAACACTATAAGAACCATCTAAGATGAAAACTAAATCCGTAGGAGCAGTACGACAACCTAAGTGCAAAAGAAAACCATCAGAATACATCTTTTATATAAAAAGCAAAAAAGGGAAAGTTTTAAATATATGATTTTCAGCTATACATTAATATCATGACTTATTTTAAGTTATCAATGAACTATGTTTAGCTAAATGCTAACCTGAAATATATATTAAAAATAGAAAACAATGAATAGGGAAAAAAATTAAAACAAATTTTCTGCCAACTTCAAGACTTAACATGGTTGATAAAATTTAAATGGACCAAGATCACCAATGCAGTCAACTCTTTCATTACATCCAAGATAAGTTTCTAAAGATCCGATCTCTCATCTTCAGTCAAGAATGTAGTCGAAGCCTCAGCTTGTGCTGAGTGAATCTACATTCAAAGATATAAAATTATTTCTTGCTCAGTAGAGATAAAGATTCTTGTTTCAAGATACCAGGAAACACATGTGGTCAGCACATCTTAGAATTCCACTGCGGGGCGGGGAGCTATTATTGGTGCTAGTTATACTTGAATGAATTACATGCAATTGTGGAAAGAAAAAGGGGAAAAAAGACCTCTTTAACCCTCTTTTCTACAATATACACAGCATGTCTCTAATGCTGTTTCATTCTTTCAGTATACATATATTATATACTTGCTCTGTGCCTGAAATCACACTAGGTATTGAGTTCAAATATATATATAAGATATTCCAAAAAGCTCATCAAAGTCTACTAAGACAACTGGTGGGTTAGGAAATGTGCAAAGTTCTATGAGAACATTTAGGAGGGGGTAGCAATCTAACTGTGTGTGGAAGATCAGGGAAAGCATTATGGGAAAGCTAACAGGCAACCAGAGATCTAAGACAAGAGCTTTAACCTAATGTAGAGGAGGATATTTTAATCAACGGGAACAGTAAGTGCAAAGGGCCAGAGGTGAAAGACAGACATAGACTAAAAGATAAACTGGTTTGCTTGGACAATTGCAATAGAATGGCTTACAGAGTAAGTGCACAGAAAGGAATAGAACAGTTGTATTTACCTTCTCATCTAACTTCTGTGCTCAAAACAGCAAAAATAGCCATTATTTACATCCCATATGCTAATGAGATAATTTTATATTCAAGCTTTGTTTTCAATTTAACACATTTGCATTTAGTACAGGGGAAGTCACATATTCCTAGAGGTGACATGTTGGAAGAGAATGAGATGGGGAATGAAGATAATATGACAGCAAATTTTGAGTCTTATGCTTTTATTCATATTAATTGTCTCCCTTAAGTAGTGATCAGGTGCTCAATTTATAACAAAAAATGCTAAAATATAATTAAAAAGTTATAATAAAGTGATTTATTTTCTGTAGAGATTTACAAGTAAGATTTCATAATTATAAAGGATAATGCTAAAGAAAAAATTAAGTGACAATTAATACTTGGTATTTTTGTATCTCCTTAAGAGCAAATCAGTCTTTTTTCCTCTTTCCCTTCCCCTCTCTATGTCTATTTATATATCTGAGCTGTTGCCAAGGCTCACAAGAAGAGGTCCCAATTTTACATAGGTTATCTTAATTCACCTATCACAGTTACCAGCAAAAATAAATACTCATGGTAGGTAAATATTTATAACGGTCAAGAAGTTCCAAAAATAAAAGAAATGCCAAAACATGAATTTGCCTCAAAAATGTACCTGTGATCATGACATTACTAAGGTGTGGTAATGACATACCGCAGGTGGTGGTATCCTCAGAAGGGTATAAGGGATGCAATTTCAACAACCTCTGCCATGTTGGCCATTGTCAGAGGTCAGGACATGGGCAGCAGAAATGGAGTTCTGCCCAGAGGCAAACTTGCTAACCCAAGAGAATGTACTTCTTCTGTTATTGTTGGAAGCTGGATGGACTAGGATTAATGGGTTATACTTTTATTGAGGTTTTAACGGGGAGACAAAAGGAAAGGAAAATTGTGTTTTCAGAGCTGTTCAGTGTTGGCCCTTTCTAAATACTGAAACTCATTGTTGTCTGAATCTGCTAGGGTCTGTGTGCCACCTAACTCCAGGGCTTGCAGGGTTATTCTTGGCTCTTCCTACCCTTCTCCCTGTCACAGAGCCACAGAGCATGTATTTCATAACTGTAAGGTTAGCCAAGAGCATGGGTACATAAGCAAGTATTGCCATTTATAAGCCCTAGACATAATACCCCTCCAAGAGACTTCCTCCTTAGAGAGATGAATGGCATCATAGAAAAGGAATGAGATTAAAAATCAAAAGCATAGTTCAGCTACTAATTACTGCTCTCACAAGCTCTATGACACTAAGTAACCCCCTTAACTTTTGTGAGTCTTTTCTCACTCAAGAAAAGACAAAGAAAAGGGTATCTACCTTGTAGAGTGCTATAAAAGTGTTAATGCAAGCACTAAGTATCATTGTTCTGACAAAATTTAAGCCAAGTTAAGTCAAAATGTCAAACCATCTCATTTAACTGTTTTAGAGACCATAGTTAACAGTAGGATGGTTTGTGTTTTTTCATTTTAAAATGTGAATATAATCAAACTTCTAAAAAAACAACAACAAAAAACAAGCTATCTATAAGTGATGGTCTCGGTAGCATAACTACAATTAATATAGTTCTTAGTCTCTAATGCAAGCTTTCCTGCAGGCAATAATAGCATTTTCTGAGCTGTACTGTGCTAAGCCATTTTCATGCATTACCTCATTTAGTCCTGATAAGCAACCTATAAGGTAGGTACTTTCTTTATCTCCATATCTCACACAACTCAAAAGTGGCTGAACATGAACTCAGTACCACATCGTGTATTCCAAAACTTGATGGGTTCATTGAACCAGCTATTGCCATAGAGTCATCTCAACATTTTCTCTGAGGGAAGATTTTCTTCTCAGTTAATGAGTAGCATAGCAATTCATTTATTTTAGGGAATTATAGCATCAAAGACAATAATGAAATATTTAAAACCATTTCTTGAACTCCCTTAGTTTGATTTTCAGAGTAAGTTTGTTGATAACAAAAAGGGACAATGTTGATAATTCTTACTTGATCTAATTTCTCCATCTTCAGCTAATACAGAATTCTGGGAAAGCAGGACCAAAACTATGCAAAGAAATGTAATGTAGTGAGCCATGTTTCTTTGTTCGTTCTAATATTTTAGTTTTAGGATTCCTAGAGGGGAAAAAAAAGAGAAAAAAGTTAAGTATATAAATTAAGACAAACACTGATCCACTGTACATTTAAATTACAATACCCAGCTGAAGTACAATTAATTTTATAATTATTCTTATTATCGATTTAGATATCTAAATCAATATTTTGTCTGAAATAACTAAACTTTAAACACCGGGGATGTCAAAAATGTATATACATTTAAAGGGTGTTATCTCTGTATTACTTTTAATTTGCTGTATTCAGAAGTGTCTGGACACTGTTGAACATCTCTTGTAATTGCAGAAGTCGGACTTGACTTGTATTTATCTACAATTTTAATATAGTTTTTTCCTTTCTTAAATTGTGTATACGTTTTTTGGCACCGTCTGTATATTAATACAAAAGGACAATGATTATGGGCTGAAGATCACGATAAGTCTTAATTCCCAATTGTCTTGGAAAAAGCACACACTTTTTCTAAAATCTGAGGTTTGCTCAAAATATTTACTGGAATTCTTCCTTTTGGCATAGCCTGTAGTGCCTTATCACATTCTTTTAAATACCTCTTTTGAATGTGGATTTGCACTTAAGGAACACTCAAAGAATATCTGGTGGAAATATCTATATGATAATGCTGAGTGATTAAAATTTAATTTTAAAATGAGGTGAAATTATAAACATTAAAAACTATTTCATTTAATTTATAAACACTCAGTTATATGGCTTTAATATCCCTTCTAAAATAAGTTGAAGGACTTCATTTCTGGTTAGAATATGGGAAGTTGCAAGAAATTACTTGTCACACAAAAATGAGTATATACCACATAAACTACAAATCTGTAGTCTTTTTAAACTCGGCAGACTAGATAAACTAAATTCCAGAAATTATTACCCCTTGTAGTATAGAAGAGATTCACAACTACTTTCATCCCTGACACAAAGGGAATCCTGAGGAAAAGAGATTTGTCATACCATGTGAGAAATCACTCAAAACTGGTCTAACAGGCTAGAATCCTGAGGAGGCCACAGAGCAAGAACGCCCTCACCCAGAAATTCTTCCCCATGAGCCTTAACTAAATGCACAGAGTAGGCAAGTATTTGGGAATGGAATAGGACAGTCTAGGGAGACCCTCTCACTTCTTCCCTCTGTCCAGGTACCCAGAGTCTACCTCAAATATGAAGCAGTGGCCAGGATGTAAGAAGAAGCTAGAAATTTTATATCTGATCAGGAGAAAAATTATAAGCAGTATAAGCAAATCCAGGGATTCTCTAAAAATCAGAAATATCAAAAAGTATTTATTAAATGGCTATAATAAACATGTTTTATTTTTAAAGATGTGGAGTACAATTCAGGGTTAGGCATATGCATGTTTATTATGCAGTTACCCTTGTTGATGAGGTGTGCCCCCCCCATATGTTAAAGGCTCTAGTAAGATGAACAATGTACAAGCCTATGGGAAATTTCAGAAGACAGATGGAAACTATAAAAAAGTCTAAATAGAAATGTTTGCAAGGAAAAATATAGTCAATACAGAAGGTAGTCGATACAATGGGCTTACCTGCATATGTTGGAGGAAAAGACCAGTACATTTGAAGTTAATAGAAAATATCCAAAAATGAAAGCCCAAAGATGAAAAAGAAAGTGATAAAATGAATAGAGTATCTAAAACTTACGGAAAAATATCAGGTGATCTTTATTTAGCATATAAGTAATACATTTTTCAGATGAAAAGGAGAGAATGAAAAAACGTTTTAAAAGACATGGCCAAGAATTTTCCAAATAGATGAAAGCCACCAATTCCCAGATCAAAGTTTTCTAAAACTCAAGCAAGACACAAAGTAAATCATACCTAGGTACATTATATTCAATCAGTTGAAAATCAAAACAAAACATAAAATTCCTAAAACTGGCCTGAGGAAAAAAAATATACAATACATATAGAAGAAAAGCAATAAGAATTTTAGAAGGAAATTTCCCAGTGTTTAAAAAAAAGAGCAATTAATCAGAAAGGGAAAAAAATCCTACTTGTGTGGACATCTGATATTAAAGTTTCTGAATACATGAAGCAAAAATAAGAAAAACTAAAATAGACATATTCAAAAAAATAGAATGTTTTAATGCCCAGCAATCAGTATTATTGAATTAGACAAAAAATTGTAATGGAACAGAAAGCTTGGAAAACAACTATCAACCAGCTTCATCTAACTGACATTTAAAAAGCACTCCAATGAACAACAGGAGAATACACATTGTCTTGCAATGTATGTGAGACAGTCACCAAAAGAGACTATATGCCAGAGCAAAGACAAATCTCAAATTTCAAAAAATTGAAACCATATGGATTATGTTCTTTGTCCAAGCAGCATTTAATTAAAAAAATATTGGTAAAGCTATCTGAACCTGGGGTTTTCTTTGTGGGAAAGTTTTGCTTTTTTAATTTAATTATCTAATACATAAATAGTGTTTTTCTAGGACTTTGTTTAATCTATCCACTTATTATCTGAAGGGTCTGTAGTTGTCCTGAAGATTTTCAGGGGTGAAAGTTTCAGAATAATTTGAAATTAAGTAACATACTTGTAAATAATCTATGAGTTAAAAAAAAAACCCAAAGAAGAATTGTTCAATTACTTCAAACTGAACAATAATTTTTTTTTTACAAAATTCAAATATTTCATGATATAGCTAGGGCAGTACTTAGAAAGAAAGTTTAGCTTTAAAATCATATATTAGAAAAGAAAAATGCCAAATCAATATCTAAACTTTCCTCTCAAGTAGCTACAGAAAGTACAACAAATTAAGCCCTCCAAAAAGGAAAGAAATATAAAATTGAAAAAAAAATTAGAAAAATAAAAGGTTGATTCTTTGAACAAATAGATACACTGATAAGCCCTAGCAAGTACTGTCAAGAAACAGGAAAGAAAATATAAACACCTAACTCAAATCTTTTCAAAAAATTTTAGATTCAGGGTTGAGTCTCTATTGAACACATCATCCAAATGATGAACATAGTGCCTAATAGTTTTCAACCCTTTTTGCTTCTTCCAAACTCCATATTGAAGTCCCAGTGTCTACTGTTTATGACTTTATTTCCATGTGTACCCATTATTTAGCTACCACTTATAAGTAAGAACACGTGGTATTTAATTTTCTGTTTCTGCATTAATTCACTGAGGATAATGACTTCATACATGTTGCTGCAAAGAACATAATTTCATCCTTTTTAATGGCTGCATAGCATTCCATGGAGCATCTGTAACACAATTTCTTTATCTAATTAACCACTGGATACTTAGGTTGATTCTATGACTTTGCTATTGTGGATAGTGTTATAACTAACAAACAAATTCAGGTGTCTTTCTGATAAAAACAATTCTTTTCCTTTGGGTAGATAGCCAGCAGTGAGATTGCTGGGTCAAATGGTAGTTGTATTTTTAGCTTTTTGAGAAATTTTCATACTGATTTTCATGAGGTTGAACTAATTTACATCCCTCCCATCAGTGTATAAGCATTCCCTTTCCTCCATGTCCTCATAACATCTGTTATTTTTTAAAGATGATAGCCATTTTGACCAGTGTAAGATGGCATCTGAGTCAGTATTGAAATAGGGGATACTACTAAAGATCTTATAAACATTAAAAAGATAATAAGTGGATGAACGAAATGGACAAACTCCAGAAAAACACGACTTATTGAAACTGGTCCAATTATTTATTAAAGAAGTTGAATTTTTCAACAAAATCACTCTGACAAAGAAGACTCCTGGCCCAGATAACTTCACCAGTGATTTATTCCAGTAGTTTCTAACAAATATTCAAGGAAAAAAATAAAAATAAAACCCTTTCATTAACTGAAATTAAATGAAAATAGGGAAGTGAACACTTCCCAATTTTCATTTTTATTTTATGACACAATCACCTCTTAAAGGCTCCATTTCTCAATAGGTTTACATTGGAGATTAACTTTCAACATAATTATTATCCTTCATGAATATAAATGTAAAAATATATTATAAAACATTAGCAAATCAAATCTAGCAATATATAAAAGGATCATGACCAAGTAGGATTCACCATAGAGATACAAGATTGTTTTAACACTCAAAACTCAACTTAAATAATTTACTAATATAATTATTAAATAGAATTAGTTCTTTAGTAAGAAGAGACTAAAAAAGAAAAATCACATGACCATCTCAATGTGTGCATCAAAGTATTTAACAAAACTTAACACTCATTCATGATTTTAAAAAAACAGAAACTCACCAAACTAAGAATATAACCTAACCTGATGAATGTGAATACTGTCTAGAAAAATCTATGTGTAGAGCTGTGAAATGCTGAATTCTTCCCCCCAAAATCAGTAAATAGTTAAGAATATACTCCCACACCACTTTTATCCAGAAACATACATGAAGCTCTATCTGATGCCATAGGCAAAAATGAGAAATAAATGATGCAGGGTTTATAAAGGAAATAATAAAACTGTTATCATTAATAGAAAACATAATAATCTACATTTAAATTGGAATCTACCAAAACACTAGTAGAACCAATAAGTGAAGTTAGCAAGGTCACAAGACACAAGAGTAATAATTTTGTTTAAAGTACATCTGTAGACCAGCAACAAAATTTGGAAGAGAATTTAATACAATCTTAAATACAGTAATTCCCTACATATGAACCTTCAAGTTGTGAACTTTCAACCTGTATTCATATGTCCAATCACATAAGTTAGTTCACGTGTCTGGCATACATTGTCACATGCATGCATCCTCTACAAGTGATTATGTTTTTGTGTACTTGCTGTATAGTACTATATAAAGTACAGTAGTCAGTATCTTTATTTCAAGCCCAGGATGTCCAGAAGCAAGCATAAAAGCAGCATATTAGTTGGGTACCTCGGCTAACTTTGTTGGACTTTTGAACAAATTGGACTCACAAATGCAGTCTCAGAACAAAACTCATTCATACATAGGGAACTTACTATAATATTAAAAGTAGCATAAACCTAGAAATAAAGCAAATGAAAAATGTAAAGGACCTTTGTACTGAAACAGTGTTGAAATATTAAGAGAAATTAAAGAAAACAAATAAATAGATTCATATTTATGAATTTTTAAAAATTGTTGCTATGTCCATCCTCCCCAGATCGAACTATAGAGTCAATTTACTCTCAATTAAAATCTCAGCAGACTTTTTAAATTAATAAACATTCCAAAATGTGCAAAAAATGTAAATAATTTTGAATTAAATAATCTTGAAAAAGAACAAGCTTGACTAAGAACGAAGTTGGAGAATTTATATTAGCTAATATTGACACGTCTTAGTTTATTGTCTGTTGCTATAACTGAAATTCTGAGACTAGGTAATTTATAAAGAAAACACGTTTAATTCTTTCTGGAGGTTGAAAAGCCTAAAGCAGAGGTCCCCAATCTCTGGGCCATGGACCAGTACCAGTCCACAGCCTGTTAGGAACCAGGGCTGCAGAGTAGGAGATGAGCAGTGGGTGAGTGAGCAAATCCTCGTCTGTATTTACAGCCAATCCCCATCACTGGCATTACCGCCTGAGCTCGGCCACCCGTCAGATCCCTAACACTGAAAAGCCTGCTTCCATTTCCAACATCCTATCTTTGTAAAGCAGGGTTTTCTATAGTGACACCAACCAAAACGAGATCACAGTGTAGACTGTACATAAGCAACACACTTCAGGTATCACTGTCTCCCATCACTCCCAGATGAGACTATCTTGTTGCAGGAAAACAAGCTCAGGGCTCCCACTCATCCTGCATTATTGTGAGTTGTATAATTATTTCATTATATAGTACAACAAAATAATAATAGAAATAAAGTACACAACAAATGTGATGCGCTTGAATCATCCCAAAATCATCATCTGCCTCGGGTCCATGGAAAAATCGTCTTCCATGAAACCTGTCCCTGATGTCAAAAAGGCTGAGGACCACTAATCTAAGGTCTAGGGGCAACACGTCATCTGGTAAGGGTCTTATTGCTGGTGGGGACTCTACAGAATCCAGAAGAGGCACAGGCATCACATGGTGAGGGGGCTCAGGAGAGAGATCCAATCTGACTTTTTATAACAGAACTTCTTTCCTGATAACTTACCCACTTCCATGATAACCCATTAATCCATTAATCAGTTAATCAATTAAGCCATCGATGGATCTGTCCTTTTCTGAGGACAAAGACCTCATGACCCAATAACCTCTTAAAGGTTCCATTTCCTAACAGGTTTACATTGGAGATTAACATGCGTTTCAGAGGGGACAAGCATCCAAATCATAGCAACTTCCCACAAAGCTACAGTAACCAAGAAAGTGTGATCTTATACTGATATAAAGATAGTCATAGAATAGAACACAGTAGAATTTCAGTAATAGACCCACACTTACATGATCAATTGATTTTCAACAAAGATCTCAAGATACTTGAATAGAAAAGAAAAGTCTTTTTAATAAAATGTTGCTGAATCAATTGGAAAAATACATGGAATAAAATGAACTGTGATGCCCACCTCATTTCTTATACAAAAATTAAATTGAGTTTAGATCTAAATGTAAAAGCCAAAACTGTAAGTCTTTTAAGAAGAAAACATAAGAGAGTATCTTTACAACCTTAGGATTAGGCCAGAATTTCTTAGGACATAAAAATCATGAGCGGTTTAAAAATGGGTACATGAGATTTCATCAAAATTAAACATTTACATTCCTTAAAAGACACCATTTAGGAACATTAAATACTTCTGATAACTGATCCATATCCAGAAAACATATATATAATAAAAAGAAAAACAACCTAAATTTTTAAATGGATAAAAAGTCTTGAAAAGACACATTAAAAAAGGAGATACAGAAATGGCCAATAGCCACATGAATCAGTACTCATCATTATTAGTCATCAGAGAAATGTACATTAAAACCACAATAAGATATAATTTTGCACCTACAAAAATAGTTAAAATTAAAGGACTGATAATATCAAATGTTTACAAGGATATGCAAAAAAATTGGAATTCATCCAGTGTGGATGAGACTGAAAACTCATGTAATCGCTAGAGAATTGTTAGGTAGAGTTTCGTATAAACTATGTCCAGTAATTTTTTTCTACTGCGTATATAACCTAGAGAAATAAAATTGTTTGTCCACAAAAAAAAGACTTTAACAATGTTTACAGTAGTTTTATTCATAATGGTTCCAAACTAGTATACTATTCCAAACTATTATGTTCCAAACTGAATGCTATCAACAGGAAAATGAATATACAAGTTACGTGCTATATTCATACAATGGACTACTACTCCACAATCAAAAAAATCATGAACTACTGTTATACCCAACAACATGAATAAATTTTAAATACATTGTGTTTACTAAAATAAGTAAGTCAAAAAATACATACAGTATGATTCCAGTTATATGAAGTTCCAAAACAGGCAAAACGAATCTATTGTATTTGAAAACAGGAAACATTTGCCTGAAAGTAGCACAAGTGAACTTGCTAGGTGATAGAAATACCTTACATTTGCGGAGTCAGTATTCAGGTATATGAATTAAAGCAATCAAACGAAGTATTTACATCTGCATTATTTGCATATAAATTATACCTCCATGAAAAACAATCAGCCCAAAGCATCACTGTCAGTTTCCAAATTAGGCAAAATCCTCTGCACAAAGAGTTATAAAGGTCCTAAAATGTCAGTGAGAGGCTTGTTTGGTGAGTCATCACCAGGATGTGCTGTTTTATGGCAACAACATGCACCAATAAATTTCAACTAACTTCCTCCCCAAAAGTCTCAAAATTAAATTATTAAGCCCCTCTACCAAAAATATCCTCGGTATTTCTATGTAATATGTAATTCATTCTGATTTCTTGAGCTAAAGTTTATTCCCTAATTTTATTATACTCTAGATTGACAACCATTAAAGTAGACAATATGAAAGGGGGTAAAATGCATGTCATTGCCATGTTATTTAATTATTGAAACAAACTGGTATGTTTCGTAAATATGTCTTACAGACATTTCATTGTACATGTGTTAATGTACAATGTATATAAAGTTAGGCTTATCAAGTTTTAGCACTTACTTGAATCACCTGGAAAGCATGTTAAACATATGGATGCCCTAACCCTATCCTATACCTTCAGATTGCAGGGGAAGGGTCCAAGCATTTTTAAAAATGAATAAATAAATCTCCTCATATGCTAAAGTACACCAAGTTCTATCCACGTATAAGGCAATGCAAAAATGATATAAGGAAAAAATGTTCCCATTCCCTTGGTAGAGAAGTAAATTAGCAACCCTAAATGGGAAAGCATAACTCAAAGAATCTACATCTCAACTTCTCAAATGTTAAAGTATATAAAAATCACTTAAAAGTTTCATTAAAATGTAGATTTTGATTCAGTAGGTTTGGTTTGTAACTGAAGAGTATTCTTTTCTCCTACGCTTTAAACGTTTGTCCCTACCAAAACTCATGTTGAAACTTAATCCCCAACGGGGCAGTATGGAGAGGTGAAACTTTTAAGAAGTGATTGGGTCATAAGGGCTCTGCCCTCTTGGATGGATTCACCCATTCATGGATTAATGGACAGATAGATTAATAAGTTGATGAATTGTCATGGGAATGGGACTGGTGACTTTATAAAAATAGGAAGAGAGACCTGAGCTAACATGTTCGATTTCTCAGCCTCCATAATTTTAAGAAATAAGTTTTTTTCTTTATAAATGACCCAGCTTAGGGTATTGTTATAAGTAGTATTGTACTAAGACCATTTCTAGCAAGTTCCCAGGTGATGCTGATTTTGCTGGTCCATAGATTGCATTTTGAGTATTTAGAATCTAAAGGAACTCCAGCTTTTGTCTTTTGTTGTTTTTTCCCCCAAAAATGAAAATAATGTTGAAAATTCCACAATGATCAAGACATTATCCCTATATTTAAGCATCTGAGCTTTGATATCTCTGACTTTCTGAAACAAAAGTAGTGGTGGAGGTAAAGAGGTCAGTAGAATTGTGATACAATAGCATGAACTAAGAGTATTTTAATATCTATTTTAGTTCAGTTGGAATACTAAGAAAAAATACTCAAATAAATAAAATCACAAATTAAAGAGGAACTGATAACACAGAAATACAAAGAATCATAAGATACTACTATAAAAAATCATATGCCAATAAATTGGATGACATGAAAATAGATAAATTCTTAGAATCTTTTTTTCTCACTCTTACCCAGGCTGCAGTGTAGTAGCAAAATCATGGCCCACCACAGTCGCAAGCTTCTGGGTTCAGAAGATCCATTTGCCTCAGTCTCCTGAGTAGCTGGAACTACAGGTGGGCACTACCATGCCCAGCTAATTTTTTTGATTGTTTGTAGAGACAAGGCCTCACTATGTTGCCTAGGCTGGTCTCAAACTTCTGGGCTCAAGCATTCCTCCTGCCTAGGCCTCCTAAAGTGCTAGAATACTGGCATGAGCCACCACGACTGACCAGAATCATAAAACCTACCAAAACTGAATGATGAAGAAACACAAAATCAGAACAGACCTATAACTAGTAAGGAGATTGAATCAAAACCTCCCAACAAAGAAATGTCCAGAACCAGATGGCTTCATGGTGATTTCTATCAAACATTTAAAGAATTAATGCCAATTCTCCTCAAGCTTTTCCAAAAAATTAGAGAAGAGGAAATGCTTCCAAACTCATTTTATGAGGCCAGATTTACCCTAATACCAAAGCCAGACAAGAATGCTACAAGAAAAGAAAATTATAGGTCAACATCCCTGCTGAATATAGATGTAAAATTTCTCAAAAAAAGTCTAGCAAACTAAATTTAACAGTACATTCAAAAGATGATACACCATGACCAAGTGGGATTGATCCCTGAAATGCAAGGATGGTCCAACATATGCAAATCAATAAACATGATCCATCACATTAACAAAAAAAGGATAAAATCATATGATTATCTAAATAGATGCAGAAAAAGCATTTGACAAAATCCAACACCCTTTTATAATTTTTTAAAACTCATCAAATTAAGCATAGAGGAAATAAACCTCTATATAATAAAAGCCATGTATGACAAATCCACAGCTAACATCATACTCAATAGTGAAAAACTGAAATATTTTTCTCTATGATCAGGAACAAGACAAGAATGCTCACTCTCATCATTTCTATTCAACATAATACTGGAAGTCCTAGCCAGATTAATTAGGCAAGAAAAAGAAACAAAAGGCATCCAAATTGGAAAGGAAGAAGCAAAATCATCTCTATTTGCAGATGACAGATCTTATTATAGAAAACCCTAAAGACTCCACACAAAAACATGTTAAAACAAATAAACATTTTTCGATAAAGTAATAGGATGCAAAATCAACATATAAAAGTTTTATTTCTACACATTAAGAATTAACAATCTCATTTGAAATAGTATCAACAAGAATTAAATATTTAGGAATAAATTTAACCAAGAAGGTGAAAGATCTCTACACCAAAAGCTATACAACAATGATGAAGGAAATTAAAGACACAGATAAATGGAAAGATATCTGTGTTCATGGATTGGAAGAATTAATATTATTAAAATATCCATATTACCCAAAATGACCTACAGATACAATTCAATCACTATCAAAATTCCAATGTGTCTTTACAAAATTAAAAAAATAATCTAAAATTTGTATGGTACCAAAAAAGAAACCAAATAGCTAAAGCAAGAAAAACAAAGCTGGAAGCATCACACTTCCTAATTTTAAGTTATATTACAAAGCAAAATAATATGGCAATATGGCACTAGTATAAAAATAGATACACAAACAATGGAACAGAATGGAGAGCCAAGAAACAAACCCACATAGACAGTCAACTAATTTTCCACAAAGGCACAAACAATACACAATGGGGAAAATATAGTCTCCTCAATAAAGGGTACTGGAAAAACTGGATATCCACATGGAAAAAAACAAAATTGCCCCATTTCTTACACCATATCCAAAAATCAACTAAAAATGGATTAAAGACGAATGTAAGACCTGAAATCACAAAACTCACAAAAGAATATACAGGGGAAAAACTTTATAACATTGGTCTTGGCTTGACTCTTGGTTTACCAACAAAATCACAAGTAACAAAGGCAAAAATAACTAATTAGGACAACATCAAAATAAAAAGTTAACAGCAAAGGAAGCAACTGACATAATGAAAAAGCAACCTACAAAATGGAAGAAAATATTTGCAAACCATATATTTAAATAGGATTTAATAGCTAATCCATTAATATCGAAAGTACATAAAAAACTCATACATGAAAGCAAAACAACTTGATTCTAAAATAGGCAACAGACCTGGATAAACACTTTTTCAAAGAAGACATATAAACGTGACAGGTATAACAAGACACTCGCATCACTAATTATCGGGGAAATGCAAATCAGAACTACAAGATTCTAACTCCTGTTAGAATGGCTATTATCAAAAATTCAAAAGACAGTGTTGACAAGGATTAGAGAAAAAGAAATACTTGTATAAGTTGGTGGAAATGTAAATTGATGTAGCCTTTATGGAAAACTAAAAAGTTTCCCCAAAAAATTAAAAATGGAATTATTATATAATCCAACAATTCACTACTGGGTATATTTCCAAAGGAAATAAAACCACTAGCTCAAAGAGTTAGTTATAAAGTTCCATGTTCATTGCAGCATTATCTACAGTAGCCAAGATATTAAAACAATCTGTGTCCATCAACTAATGAATAAAAAAACTGTGTGTGTTTCACAAATACAACATAAGCATACATAATGGAATGTTATTCAGCTTTTAAAAATAAGGAAATTCTGCCATTTGCAACAGGATGGATGAAACTTATAGGAAGTTAAATTTATAAAGAGTTAGATTTGTTAGAAAGGTTATAATACATATTAGTTAAATTGGGATATAAGTTTTGTTTTAAGTAGAGTTGTTTAAAGAGAAGCTTTTAATTTTACAATTTTAAGATTTTATATTAACGGGTTGTGGGGACTGTTTTTTACAGGGTAACATCATTGTGTTGGGATAATGTTGTTTTGGGTGGAAATAGTCTCCCCCCTTAGAGAGAACATTAGCCAAGCATGGAGAAGAATACTTAAACTGAAGCATCGTTTTTTGGTGTGTTTTTTTTGGTTTATTTTGGGTTTTGGTGGGGGGGGCGGGTTTTGAGTTGGAGTCTCACTCTGTCGCCCAGACTGGAATGCAGTGGCCGCTCCCGGCCACTGCAGCCTCTACCCACTGGGCTCCGGCGATCCTTCCACCTCAGCCTTCCAAGTAGCCGGAATTACAGGCACGAGCTACCATGCCTGGCTGATTTTTTGATTTATTGTAGAGATGAGATCTCACCAAGTTGCCCAGGCGGGTAAACAATCCATGTAATTTGTTGTAAGTGATTTGTTTTGTAATGATGATTTTAACTTGCTCTGTGGCGGTAACTCGCAGAGATTATTTCCCTTGTAGAGAAAAATACAAGCTCACTACTAGCTCGCATTAAATGGCATCTGCTCTCTCAGAACAGTGTCCAAGTCTTTCTTTCCCTCAAACGCCTATGCCGTCTCCACCTCTGGGGTACCCTGAACCCGGCAGGAGTTGGACTCCCACAAGTGGCACCCGAAATAATAGAGTATGTTAAGTGAAATAAGCCAGAAATGGAAAGACTAATATTGTATGATCTCACATATATGTGAAATCTAAAAAATAAAAGTCAAACTCATAGAAATAGAAAGTAGAATGGTGGTTATCAGAGGAAGGGGGAGATGTTGGTCAAAGGGTACAAACTTTCAGCCACAAAATGAATAACTGCTAGAGACCTAATGTTACAGCATGGTGACTATAGTTAATAATAAAGTACTGTGTACTTGAAATTTGCTCTAAGATAATAGATCTTAAGGGTTCTCATCATACAAAAAAATGATACATGGATGAGGTGATGAATAGGACAGCTAGCTTGATTATAGTAATCATTTCATAATGTATATTTATATCAAAACATCATGTTGTATACCTTAAATATAAACACTTATTATTTATCAGTAATTCCTCAAAAAGTTGGAAGGGGAAAATGTTTAACCTCACATAAGTAAAAATGAAAATGAGGGGGGAAAAAAGCATACAGGTGAACAAAGCCTTCAGTGTGATCAATGGGCCAATGGCATATTAAGTTAACAAAAAGGTATATTAAGGAACATACCCAGGCGTGGTGGCTCACACCTGCATTCCCAGCACTTTGGGAGGTTGAGGGAGGAAGATCGCTTGAGCCCAGAAGCTTGAGACCAGCCTAGGCAACATAACTAGACTTCATCTCTACAAAAAATTTAAAAATTAGCCAGGCATGGAGGCTTGTGTCTGTAGTCTCAGCTACTCAGAGGCTGAGGTAGAGGGATTGCCTGAGCCCAGGAGGCTGAGGCTGCCGTGAGCCACCATCGTGCCACAGCACTCCAGCATGGGTGCTAGAGCAAGACTCCAAGTCAAAACAGAAAACAAAAACAAAAAAAACATAAAGAAGAAGGGAGAATAAGGAGGCCATGCTTCCAGGTCTATTTCACATGCCATTTGGGGACCCTATATTAGGCTCATCTACCTTCTCAGTAGTTACAGATATAAAAGGGCTAGTATGACATTTGGGGTCAGAGATCCTGGACAAAGATACTGATTTACCGTCTCTCAGCAACTCTCTCAAAGCTTTGAGAGAAGCGCTGTCACAGAGATACAGGCACAGTGCTGCAATTCACCTATGGAAACGGGTCTAACCTGCATCCAGAATTGCTTAGAGCCTGCATATGATGGTAACTACCACAGTTTCAGGGTCTCTGTTAAGTGATCCTTGCATTCTTAACAGCACAAAGTCCACAGTCGATGGCCTCACTTCTAGTGAACCAGCCTCTAAAGACTATGGGAATATATGCTACCTTCTCAAACATGGAATTCTGCTTTTAAAATATTCCACCTTTTAGTGCTGCACAAATTACTCTTAATGGGCAATGGACAAAGAGGAAATATAGCACTGAAGGATGTTAAACTGAGCTCACTTTTTAATATGGAATGTGCACCAAGCTAAATATATATCAAGACATTCAGGTTAGGCATTTAACACTGCCATTAACTTAACTATAAACTTAAAGAACATCTTTCTCACAGTTTTTTAATACTAAAAAAATAAAAAAGGTAAACCTGGTAAATTGTAACCTTCCTTTCAAC
Organism: Tarsius wallacei; assembly: GCA_963574415.1. Lineage (NCBI taxonomy): Eukaryota > Metazoa > Chordata > Mammalia > Primates > Tarsiidae > Tarsius > Tarsius wallacei. Next base: position 21,527 of record CAUYQG010195545.1, read on the forward strand.
CATGAAAATAATGATATTCTCTGTCCTCACAGGATTATTGTGATCATGAAAATGTATAGTTTAAAAATTGCTTTGAGAACTAAAAGTAGATCTACCATTCAATCCAGCAATCCCAGTACTAGGTGCCTACCCAACAGGATGGAAGTCATTATACAAAAAAGACAACTGCACTCATGTGTGTATCACAGCACAATTCACAACTGCAACAATGTGGAATCAACCTAAATGCCCACTAACTGATTAGTGGATAATGAAAATGTGGTTTATATATACCATGGAATACTATTCAGCCATAAAAAAAAATGAAATAATGTTTTTTTTGCAGCATGGATGGAATTGGAGGATATCATCCTAAGTGGACTAATTAGCAGGAATGGAAAACCAAACATCGCATGCTCTCGCTGATAAGTGGGAGCTAAACTAAGGAACTGCAAAGGCATATAGAACAACAGCATAATGGATGCTGAAGACTCAGAATAGGGAAGGTAGGAAGAAGGTGCAGAACGAAAAATCATCTACCGGTACAATGTGCACAGGTGGGAGTGGTGGGCACAGTTAAAGACCAGACTTCTTCACCACTATACAACGCATCCATACAACCAAAAATAATTTGTTGCCCCTAAAGCTATTGAAATACAAAATAAAATAAGAAAAAAAACTGTCTTGAGAGAACATCAGTTCATTTAATCTTAAGTGTTACGGAAAATGGGGCTTACTTGGGTCATACAATTTGCCTACTACATGCACTCTAGTAAGCAACAGACTCAAAACTTAAAATCAAGGTTGTTGACTCTGGATTCAACAACAGTTTAGAACTGTTTTTCCTAGAATGACAAGTGTATCGATTTTAGCACAGTGGATCATAATCTGATTTTCACATGAATTAGATAACCTCACTTTCAAAATGAAAGAGCTCTGTAAAAATTTGAGACTTTCTTATAGTATTACGTTGGATGTTCAAGGTTCACTAGATGAGTGAGAACATGTGATACTCCGATCTTTGTTTCTGTGAGAGGTCACTCAGTATTATAGATTCTAGTTCCATCCAAGGTGCTGCGAAATCCATGATTTTGCTCTTTTTTATGGCTGCGTAGTATTCCATCGTGTACATGTACCACATTTTTTAATCCAGTCCTCTTTTGATGGACAACATGGTTGCTTCCATGTTCTTTCTATTGTGAACAATGCTGCGATAAACATACGTGTGCAGGTGTCTTTTTTATAGAGCGATTTGAGTTCTTCAGGGTATATTCCAAGTAGGGGGATTGCAGGGTCATATGGGAGGTTGATATTTAGGGCTTTTAGAAATCACCATACTGTTTTCCACAGAGGTTGTACTAGTTTACACTCCTACCAACAGTGTAGAAGTGTTCCCTTTTCGCCACCCCCTCTCCAGCAAATATTATTTTTTGAGTTATTGATAATTGCCATTCTGACTGGAGTTAGGTGGTATCTCAGAGTGGTTTTGATTTGCATCTCCCTGATGATTAGTGAGGTTAAACATTTCTTCATGTGTCTGTTGGCTACTTGGATGTCTTCCTTTGAGAAGTGTCTGTTCATATCATTTGCCCATTTTATAATGGGGTTGTTTGTTTTTTTCTTTTCAGCGTGTTTGAGTTCCTTGTAGATCCAAGATGTTAGGCCTTTGTTGGACCTGGAGTTGGCAAATACTTTTTCCCAATCTGTAGGCTGTCTCCCTGCTCTCTTGATGGTTTCTTTGGCTTTACAGAAGCTAGTCAGTTTAATGAGGTCCCACTTGTCTATCTTCTCTCTTATGGCCTGTGGGTTTCG
>CAUYQG010195546.1:0-30545 GCA_963574415.1 Tarsius wallacei
ACCCAATTTATTTCAGTCCCTTTCAGGTAAATGTATTCTCTATATAAATTTAGCTATTCCCCCAAATATCCATCTATCCGGTTGTCAGAGATACTAGGAAACAGACCATCACCAGGAAGCCAGCTCTCTTTATTATCTCACCCAAGAGTGCTTGCCTGCCCCCCTTATAAACCCCCAGCCTCAAACATTCAGGGCCGGTGTCTCCTTTAAATGTCTGGCCCCTTCTCCACTCTTGGCAAAGTGGATCCACCCTTTCTTCTATCTACTTTCTGATAAACTCCCTTTTTTCCTAATCTACCTTCTGCGCAATTTTTTGCATACCTGTGGCACTGACTCAGCTCAGTAGGTAACTTATTTTATAGTATTATTATTATGACTTCTCACCAGACTGAAGCTATTTTATGGGTAGGATCTTTGTCTTAGCTATCTCTTTATCCTCCCCAATGCTTAGCAAGCATTCATTCAATGAACAGAACCAAACATTTATATAAAAAGTTGTCCTCGCCAGGCACAGTGACTCAAACCTGTAATCCCAGCACTTTGGGAGGCCGAGGCGAGAGGATTGCCTGAGCCCAGGGGTTCGAGACCAAGCTGGGCAACTTGGTGAGACCTCATCTCTACAATAAATCAAAAAATTAGCTGGGCATGGTAGCATGTGCCTGTGGTTCCAGCTACTTGGAAGGCTGAGGCGGAAGGATCACCTGAGCCCAGCAGGTCGAGGCTGCGGTGGCCATGAGCACGCTCCTGCACTCCAGCCTGGGCAACAGAGTGAGACTCTGACTCAAAAAAAGAAAAAAGTTGTCCTCTTGTTTGGGTATTTCTTGCCCTATAAATCCCCACCCAGCCTACAGTGGTAAGCCCAAACTTATCACAGCACAGATGAAGGCTTCAAGATTGAGGGTCTTTTGTTCAAAATAACAGCTATAGTAGACCTTAGGGGTATTTTGTTGAGTTTTATGTGTAGTTAAGGAATCTAATAGTATTTTGATTTGTTTCTCAATTAGAAATGCTACACTTAGAATTTCATGAAAAGGAAGCATTTATTCTTCAAAGGAAGTTGTGAGGAATAGGGAAACACCTGACCCCTCTGCCATCCAACTTCAAGTGCAAGGCTTCAGTGAATTCTCCATCCGGTCTGGAGTTTAACCTCTGAAAAGCTGGCTATGGAGGTGGGAGGGCGTGATGATTGGGGCAGAATCAAGTGGCATCTGTCTCTTTAAGAAACAGAAATAAAACCTAATTAGCATAGACTGGCTGCAATTAACATATAAGTCCCAGTTCTGGGAGTTGGAGGAAGGGAAAAGGATAGAGCTAAAACTTAATGGGGTTTTGTTAGACAAAATTAGCTTCCACAGAACAGCCATAAAAATATCTAAATTATGAGAGCCTCTTGCCATTTGCCATTAACACGAGGGGACATGCTAATATTTAGTGGCGCCATGTCCTGGAAATTAACTGCAGTGAAAGAAGCCCCAGAGGCATCCCTGTGAGCAATAAGGGCTTGTCCACTGTCTCTACTGTTACCAAACTGCTTGACTAAATGTTTTACAGAAACTTAGAACCTACAAATCACACATGTCTCAGCTAGTCTTTTGGCAGTGGTTCCAGAACTGTAGGATGACACCTCCATGGGTGATATATGGGAGGCTGAAGTCTCTTTGTACAGTCTTTGAAGTTGGGGACGATTTTTCTCAAAAGAAGATGTTCCTAAGGCTGCTTTCTGGATGTTTGACGATGCCTCCAATTCTCCCTCTCTCCAGCATTACCCCCTCCAAGAAAATCAGCCCATTTGCTCTTGTGTAGTACCAAACCAACTGGCATGAGTTTCCTTGTATGCTCCTCCCCATCATTTTACCTTCTGCCTCTCATTAGGGGAAAGTGTTAAATCTTCTATTTTCTGCTCCTAAAAGTCACCAATGGTTACTTAAACATACGTAGGGCTTTTGTCATAGTCTTCAGTCTCTCTCACCCCTATTTCATGAGACACAGTTGACTGGGCTGTCTTTGCTTTTCTCTGAGGTCCTTTCTCTCTGCCCTTTTTTAGTAGGTTACCCTTCTTCTTTCACATTTCTAGACATTGCTGGTGGCTCCTGGCCTCTGCCTTAGAGTCTTCTCTCACTATTCTCTTTGAACAATTATTCATTAGTTGCTGGTGTCTACCTTCATTTATAGGCAGACAGCAGTCATATCTGAAACGTTAGGCCTAATCGTTAGTCCTGGGTTTCAAACTTCCAGCAGAACATCTCCATGTGGAGTTTCTACTTTCACTTCCCATTCAGCCTGCTCACCTTCAGTTCATTATCCTTGCCTATTCTATGGAGGTGTTCATTATCTCCTCCCTACCCCTCATCTGCTCTTTACAACTCGGTGAAGTTCACCCTGTAAGCTTATCATTCTCATCTTCTCTCGTGGCTGATGGGATCAGGGTCCATGAACAACTAATCTAGGAGCTCAGCCACTGGGGTCCTGTAACCTGTCAGATTCCCATCCTCTCGAGAAGTTGAACTGAATAGATAACAAGAGCAACCCAGAATGGAAGGGTGGAATGAAGATCCATGAAATGTTGCTGCTGAAATTTCCAAGCTTAGCCCAGTACATGCCCTTCCTATGGCTTGGGTTGCCAGCTTGCCTCGCATTCTGGAGGACACCCTGATTCTTCCAATAAATCACTCTTTTAAGTGAGTTTTACAACATTTTTTGCAGTCAGAAAGTTTCTGACTGAATCATACTAGATGTGCCTGCCCTTCCTGACTTTCCTTTCAGTATCTTTGATGCCATTTTCCCCCAGATTCCCAAAGGATAAACTTTGAGGTATCTTTGAGGTCATCCTTTCCTACTCTCTAGCTTATGTGTCTTCGTGTCTTACTACTTGTTTTCTCTGAAATGCCCCCTGAGATTTTGGATTCTCCTGTATCCAAATCCTAATCACCTCCAAACTGGGCTTCTCCACCCTGGAGTGTTACCCCTTCAATCTATCATTTATTTCTTCTTTAAATACTGCTCTTACCATAGTATTGCTCTGCCGAGAATCTCAAAGGGCTCTTTGTCGTCTTTTGCCCCTTCTGATGTTCAGGGTCTCCATTTATCTTGACCACCCAATTTATTTCAGTCCCTTTCAGGTAAATGTATTCTCTATATAAATTTAGCTATTCCCCCAACGTATCAGTTAGCTTTAGTTGCATTAAAAAAAATTCCAAAACATATTGATTTGAAGCAGTACCCATTTTATTCAGCTCTCAATACTGAAGGTTGGCTGGGCATGGCTTCTGGTCTGAATTACCTTGACTGGTCTCTGCATCTGCAGTCAGATGGTGGGTTGACTGGAGGCTGGATGATCAAGAATTGTTTCCTTCATATGTGTGGTGGTTGACAGGCTGCCAGCTAGTGTGCCTCAGTTCTCCACCAATGCAGCCTCTCCAATAGGTTAGTGCAGGCTCATTCACATGGTTGTCTCATGGTTCCAAGTGCAGCAAGAGGACAAGCTCTAGTGTGTAAATCCTTTCAGACCTTTGCTTGTGTCTCATTTGTTAATGTCCCATTGACTAAAGCAGATCACATAGACAACATCTAGATGTAAGGGATGGAAAAATAGACCCCATCGCTTGATCAGAGGATTTGCAATGTCATTTCACAAGGAAACAGGTGCAAGATGGGCAACAACTTGTAGGCATTTTTCTGATCCACCACACTGAGCATGAACTGGGAGTTGGTGGTCTCAGTAATATTCTCTTGTTCATTCTGTCATGGGAATAGCCTTCTTCCCTGTTCTTCTCCCTTAATTCAGATTCTTCTTTCCAAATATTAGGAACAACTTGCCTCCTTTTTGAATTCTGCTCTAAGGAACCTCAAACAACTAACTCTCTGCCATTTGAGCTGTCTGTACCCTCACTTACTTTTGCCATTTTCTGACCATTCCTCGAACTGTCTTCTCAATTGGAATACAAATTTTCCAAGGAATGCTTTTCTATCTTTAGTTATAAAATACATATTTACATGTTTCATATGTCTTTACATTCCCATCTAGTGAGTGTCCAGCATCTGGGGGTGTCAAATAATACTTGTGGTTATTTACTATTGAGGAATATCTTAGAATTCTCCTAAAAGCCTCTTTTCTCTTAAATTCATTTAAGTTTTAAAAATACATATATCCCCTCAGTACTCCTAAGAAGGTGGTAGAGAAAGCTCAGATGGTTTAACAAGTTCAGCTTTCTGACTAGGTAGGAATCACAAATCCAACTGGAATGCTCCTCCTAACCTTGGGCTCAGTGAAAACTTGGGTCCCCCTTTGGACACTTTTCTTCAGCCCTCTGGCCACATGCCCACTCTTAAAAGCCCCTCAGTTCTCTCTCTCTCTCTCTCTCTCTCTCTCTCTCTCTCTCTCTCTCTCTCTCTCTCTCTCTCTGCAGGCTCAACACCACACTCCATGGCTAGCAATCAGTGTCTTTCTCAGTCATGACATATAATTTGAGAACATTTCATGAAAAATGCCAATCTTCCAGGCCTCAACAATGACAGCTTTAGAGACCACACTGTGGAAATACCCTTTCTCTGCTAGCTGTAATTTTCCCCGGTGCCCCATTCAGTTACGGTTTCTTCTTCTGTGCTGTCAGAGATGTTCACAGACAGGTATTAGCATAGAACCTGCCTCACAAAGGCCTCTGCCTCAGCCATGCCTCTCACTGCCTGGACTTCCTTTGCCTTTCCAGACCTAGTCATCTAGTGCTGGTGTTGATACTGCAGCATGCTTGTTTTTTGGGTTGTGTGCCAGACCTACTCTCAGAAATATGTTCTGAAACCTGATAGGAGCCTGATAAGTGTCATCTTCTCACATTTTCCTTTTGAAGAATTTGAAGAGGAAGCCAGGAAGTCTGAGTCATATTAAGCCATTGGTTTTGTTTTCTAATACGCTCAAAACAAAACAAAACAAACAAAACTGTTCACCAAACATCAAAAGAAGGCTTAACTTCTGGACTACTGAGGTGACCTGGAGTTACGGCTCAGGTTCTGAGATGCTCAGCTGTTTGTGATCCTGACACTGGGTTTTTACACTGAGGGCTCTTTCTGATGATGTGAGAAATTGTGTGCCTCTGAAAAGATGGAGAAGGGTAGATGAGGAAAGTGTGTGTGTGTGCGTGTGTGTAGAATAGCAGATTCCCTAGTCTAAGAAATTTCTCGGCTGTGGGACAAGATTTGCATGCTCTTCTGTGTCGCAGAGATTCGGTATGTTTGCAGCACGACGTTGGGGTGCCTGCGTCTCAAATCACTAGTTCTGTGCAGCCTTGATGAGGCGCCCGATTTACATATTCTCAATTTAATCTAAAGTAGGTACTAATTGATTACTGCTGAATGTCTGCACGCTCTGATTATCTGTTCGGATCCTGAGGGGGGTGGGGGAATAGCAAGGGATCTTTCTTCTGTGAGTAGGACTTTGTTTTCTCTGATCCAAGGAACATTTATTCGCTAGGCCTGGGAGACCCAGCATACCACAACTTAGCCTCTCTCCACTTTCGCTCCCAACCCCATTTGCTGAAAATAAATATCACCAGCTCCAGCACTGATTTATTTTACATTGTAGAATAAACTAGTCTCTATTCAGTTGTTTAGTATTTATCAAACAAATATTGTGGAAAAGTCTCCCAAATGTATCATTGCATCGACCTAAAGGCAGGATTTTATAGGGCTTAAGAACACGGACTCTGAAGTCAGATTGCTGGATCTAATCCAGGCTCTGCCACTTACTAGCTGTTTGGCTTTAGGAGAGTTGCTTAACCTCTCTGGGCCTCAGTGTAGCCATCTATAAGATGGGATTAATAGCAGTCCCCACCTCGCAGGGTCACTGTGAAGATTAAATGAGCTAGGACACATAAGGCACCCAGTGCACAATCAATCCACTACATAGTGCTGTTTCTTCAGAGCTCTGTGGAGGTTTGCTGGAGAAGGCAGGCACAGGTATTGATTCAAGTTCCCTTTGGGGAGTTTTAGGGTCTTCATTCATCCTTGCCTTACCTGCCCTGCATCATCTCAGACATCAATAATGGCAAGGAGCAGGTATAACAAAGTAAAGACTTTGTCACAGTGGGATAATAACCAAGAACCTTCTGGAATGGCTTTTCCTGTCAGTTGGGGATAAAGAGCAGAAAGAAAGGAAAGGGAATGGCAATGGGTCAGTGAATATCCATTGGACATCTCTGTATGCCAAGCTCTGTGTTGGTGCTGGTAACACAAATATGAAAATGATGACCTCTTTTCTGAAGGAGTTCACCGTTAAGTGGCACCACTCCAACCACTATAATACAGCACGTTACCTCTGCTATCTCTCCTCGGGCATTTTTTTAGGTTTCATCCCCACAGCCAAACTGCTGGACTCATTTTTTTCCTTTCTATTGATGTGTGACACACGTGCAGAAAAAGTGCACAAGTTGTGAGTGCACAGCTCGATGCATCATCAGAGAGTGAACACACCGTGTAAGCAGCACCCAGATCAAGAGACAGGACACGATCAGTCCCCAGAAGTCCCTCTCCCTCTTTGAGATCTCCCTCACCCAACAGCTGGCCACCTTCCTGACTTTGAAACTGCTCTGCTCACACACCAGGTTTTTCAACTGGTCCCCAGCTGAGAGAAGCCCAGGGAGCCTGGTTGGGAGATGTGACGAGATCAGGCACGATAGGACACATCTGGACCATTATGACATTGGTCTAGCCCCTGGTGCCATGTCTATGTGGCTTTACATAAGAACGCTTTGACTTTTTCAAAGGGAAAACCACTCTTGGCTGCCCCATACCAGAGCCACGCCAGACTGAGCAGGAGCAGCTTTCCTGTTGGTCTGAGCAGGACCCATCCAGAAATTGTCTCCAGCCTCTCCAGTAGAGGGCCAGGAACTCCCATGCTTGACCAACCTGGCTCCTGGAACATTTTATGAAGAGGGACAAACTAACAGAAGAAGGCCCTCTTGTCCGTCAGAGGGCTGAGGATTCACCAGGAAATAGCTTAGCAGGGATGAGTATAGTTAGTGCTCTCTGAGCTTCCCTCTCTCATTCAGAGAGTTCAGGGCCTTGGGAGAATGGAAAGCAGAATGGGTAGGTTTTGCCAGGATCACTCAGGACAACCCAGCGGGGAATTTCGATCAGTCATGAGGGAGTTCCTCTGAAGAAACTGAAAGAGAATAGCAGAGTAGTTGTTCCAGTTATCTATTGCTGCATAGCAAACCTTTCCAAACTTAGTGATGTAAAACAACACTCATTTTCTATGCTCTTGGAGACTGTGGGTTAGGAATTCAGATGGTGTATAGCAGGGGTGGCTTGTCTCTGCTCCATGATTCCTGGGGTCTCAGCTGAAAAGACTCAAAAACAGCAGGAAGCTGAGATCATCTGGAAGCTTCTTCATTATGTGCCTGGCACCTGGACCAGGATGATGTGAAGGCTGGGCTCAGCTGAGACTGCTGACAGGCAGCCCACACACAGCCTCTCCATGTGGCCTGAGCTTTTCATAGCACAGAAACTGGGTTTCGAGGAGTATCCCAAGAGATAGTCCCAAGAGCAAGCATCCCAAGATACCCAATTGTATGACCCTTCCTGACCTAGCTCAGAAGTCACATGGCATCATTTTTGCCGCATTCTATTGTTCATAAGCGAATTACTAAAGACAGCCTATATTCAAAGGGAAGGCGATTAGATTTCATCTCCTGATGAAGGAGTGGTGTGGGATGAGAGCTTCTGTTGCAGCCATCTTTGGAAAATGCCGTCTGCCACAGCAGTTGATAGCCAGGACTCTGCTGTTCGACCCACCTGGTTTCATTTCCTGGCTCTGACACTTATTAGCTGTGTAACCCAGCATAAGTTCCTTAATCACTCTGTGTCTCACTTTCCACATAAGGAAATCGGAATAACAATAATTCTGTCCTCATAGTGTTACTGTGAGAATTCAATGATATGAGTCATGTATAGGGTTAGTAGAATGCTTGACACATCATAGGTTTTCACAAATGGCACCTTTAACTGAGACCCAAAGAGGTGATTTCTCAGACCAGCCTTACCTGTGACACTCCTCCTCAGTCCTGCTGTAGGTGAGAAGGCGAGCCACAAAATTCTCACACATGACTGCATAACAGCCCAGAACCCACAGCAGTTAACAGGGACTCTAGAGACTAAGCACTAGGGTACAGCGCTTTACAGTTTACAAAGCACTTTATACTCAGCCTTCATTTACTCCTTCAAAAAACTGTGGGACACATAGGACTCCCATTTTTCAGATGATGCTTATTAAGGTGTGACCTACCCAAGGTCACATGATTAGTAAATTACAGAGCAAGGTTATGATCCCAGAGTTCCTCTCTAAACCCTTTGCTCTTATTTTCTCTAGTGATCTCAGGGGCATTGTAAAGTTATCAGAGGAAAAATACAATTTAATTAAAATTTAATTAGTTTGAAAACTGTCTTGCAATCCTACTAGAAATGAAGACAAAAGAAGGAGGTCAAATTTCCACTACCCATGGAATGTCATAGCCTGGGCAAGGAGATGACTGCCAAGCACAAGAGGAAACCTCAAGTTGTCACTTTTCTCCAAACAGTACAAAGGAATTCTAAAAAAAAAAAAAAAATGCCCAAGAATGCTTTTCAAGTTTTGTAGCTAATCATTCAGCCAAAAGCACCTTTGCTCTGAAAACTCCAAATTCTCTAATCACCTTCACTCCTTAAAACCAAGAATCTAGCAGTGCCCTCTTCTGTGTCTTCCTTCAGATTTGTCCACCCGCATCCACATCAAAATGCACAAATGCTGGAAAAGCATTGTAAATCCTGCCTTTCTGGTGTTTTCCATTTATGTGACAGGAGGGAGGATGGCACTTTCATCCATTTTTGGAAGCAAACCAAAACACCCATAAATATGCAAGCTTATAATATTGACTTAAAGCTCAGTTAGAGCCTGGACTGCAGTCAGCTCCTGATTATCCATGTGTAACTTATCCACAGCTAATTTTAAAACTCAGAATTACTTCCTTATAACTTGCGGCTCACCCTCGGCCCCCTCTATGGGTGTCAGCTCAGAGCACAGTGAGAGGAGGTAGAATAGTGTCGAACCAACGGTCTGACCACTTGCTTCTGCTCTTGACGTATTCCTGGTTAGCTGAGTGACCTTGAGCACATGACTTTACCTCCTGGGACCTCCCAGGTTTTTCAACTATAAAATGAGGAAGCTTGGCTTTATGTTTTTTAAGATCCCTTCCTGTTCTGAAATTCCATGAGGTGAGGTAGAAAAGTAGTCAAAAGAAATTGGAAGATAAGTCTACTGCAAAGATCCTGCATTGAAATCAGGAGCCCAAACCACCCCCATTTCCCCAATGAGATATTCTGTGGCCCCAGAACTGCTGAGTGGCAGATCTAAACCTAACACCTAAGACTCCACTAGTTGTTTCATGAATTCCAAGGCCAAAAACACAAGATTGACATATTTTCCAAATTATTATTTCCTTTAATGAGAACAGATAGCTATGTCTGAACGTGAGAAAGGCTCTTTCTGTGTTTTTCAGAACCTTAGCCTCCCCTTCTGGTGAAGCCAAAGTGAGGACTCGGATCTGTGTGTCTGTGGGAGCCAAGGCCACTTCCCACACTCTCAACCCCAGTGAGGCCCAATGAGGGAATCAGCCAGAAAGCTATTGGGTCTGCTTCCCTTCCCCTCCCCTTCCTCCCAACCCGCACCACTCCCAATGGCTAGAAAAGATCGTCCTTGTCTTGCAAAGGAGAACTCTTTGGTGCCTTCTTACTCCTTGCCTTAAGTTCAAGACCCCAGACCTAGGCTTCCCTTAAAGGAGAAAGGAAGAGCTGTGGTGTGATGGTAGAAAGAGACTTTAAAACAGGGATGAGAAGTGGATGTGGCGGGATCCCACCACATTCTCTTTGACCAAACATTATCTCAAGTGTAAGCTCTGGCACCAGGATGATATAGAACAGATGTCCATCCAACTTTCAAGGAGGTCTTGGGTTTGGGGAAGATTAGGGAGAGATCTGTGAACGTGAGTTTCATAAAGTATTGTAGATGTTATGAAAGAGAGTATGATGGGGAGCACAGAGGAGGAAGCACTCAGTCTCATCCAAGGCTGGAGTTATCAAGAAATACTACTTGGAGGAGGTGGTGCTTGATTATTGAGCTGAAGTACATTACATCAAAAGATGTACTATTTTAAGTGGTCACTCCATTCTCACAAAGTATAGCAGTGTTGGCTCTGTGGGTCAGTTTGGCCAAGGGTTAAGTAGCATTGAGGGGCTAGCCTCCAAGACCAAAGACTCCTTATATCATTATTTCTGTGGGATAATGTGTCCTGTATTCTAAACAATTTGTAAATGACCACAACAGCATGTTCTGTAGTTGTGAACTGGCTGTATTGTGCAGAAAGAGACCATCACCTACCTGAACAATACATGGTGTGAAATTGCAAAACCACGATGTAGTTGACATTGGATGCTTCCAGATCTGAATAAATGCTCCCCAGTTTGGAATCCACACTTGTTTCCAGCTAGGTGCAGTTTGCCTGGAATGAACTACAGATGAAAGAACATACTTGGAAATTCTATCACCCAGGAGAAATGTGAGAAGGGAGGCTCCCTCAGCCCATTTGTGGACTTGTTTATACTCCCTCTGGTGGCTGATTCAGACCTGCATGTTCTGTTCCTTTGGCCTGAGAAGCAGCCACGCCCTATCTGATTCCAGAAGCCTAGAGCACTGAGATCTTGGCCATGTCCACATGAGTGAGTTTGAAGATGCAGCATCTGTATGGGTTTGGATCTTAACTAGCTATTGGCTTTGGTGTTTGGGTGCTCATGATTTAAATTAATATATCTTATTCCTTTGAGCCCAATGCACAGTGTGTGCTATATATCCTTGTCAAACTTTGTAGAATCATAGACTTCAAGCTTCTGTTCTAGTTAGGCTCTTTTGGGTTTCAAGAAACAGCAACTGAGTAAGGTTACCTCAAGAGTACTTCAATGATGGCTAGGCCTTGGGAACTGCAGAGAGTTGACAGAAGTTTCTAAAGCCAGTGGGCACATAACCCCTAGGAGTAGGATTTTGTGGGTTCAACAAACTTCCATCTGTTTACTACCTGTTGTGTTTGCAACTTGGAGACAAATGATCTTCTCTTTTCTGCCTGTTTCCCTCTCCCTAGTCCCTGGTTTCATTCCCTCTCTCTATGGACTGTCTTGTCATGTGCTAATCCTTACCTTCCTGCTTACTCATATTTCTTGCTCCCTCAAAATGTTGACTTGCACGGAGCCTTTGTGACTATGAGAAGTCTTATGTGACTTCTCTCTACCTAATGACCCTTCATCTTTAGTTCCCTTTGCAAATGAATCCCTTCTCTTGGTGTTTCTTGAGTTTATGTTTAATATCGAGGGAATATGATCAGTTGAGCCTGTCTCTTAAAGCTGGACTGTGTCAGATCACCGATTGGCTGTCCCAGGTCAGGAGCCTATCCCTGGCTGTAACTGGGGTGCTCTTTGAATTGACCAGTGGCAGGGCAACCACCATAACTGAAGCATTTAGTACACATCTGAAAGGAACTTTTGAACTCTGATAGTTCATCATATGGTAAAATTGGTACCCTCAAGACTTACCTAAGATTATACACACAATAAGCAAGTGGTGTTGGGAAGATGAGACCCAAGTTTTCCTGTAGTCTACTGAGACATCTTTACACTAAACTGAATCATCTCCTGTGTTAGGTCTTAGGGGAGGAGTGTCCCTATATATTGGGGTATTTTTACTCACCTGTTGTGTTTGCAACTTGAGGACAAATGATATTCTCTTTTCTGCCTCCTTCCCTCTCCCTACCCCCTGTTCAGAAATCCTCTTTTCATACTAGAATTTGTTCTTATTAGAATCCACGACTGGTCTATGTGCCAATGATTTCAAAGTCACTACATTCAAACTAAGATTGACAGTGTAGTATTTTACCAAGTAAGATTCATTCAGAAAAGGGGAATTATACAGCAAACTTCAAATGAGAAAACTTGATAAATGAACCAAATTATGAATTGGTGAGGCCATCTAGAGTGTAGGTAAGTAGTCAATTGAAATATTTCACTCTTTAATTTTCTTTGGCTGAAGATATTAGAACACCACATTTAGATCATCCAGGTTTAGGGCATCAAGTGGATGCTTTCAATAGGCCAGGCTTAAATTTGGACTTAAGAGTCTATACTATTTAAGGCTTTTTTAAGACTTGCTTACTAGAAAAGAAAATATGAAAATCCTAATATAACAATCACCTTGACAAATTTATTCATACTGCTGGAATGTTGTAGTTAATGCAATGGGATTTTTAAGCATAAGAAAGAAGACACCATCCGATTCACCCTTGAGTTTACTAGGCTAACAAGACTCAATACACCATCCGTGCAGCCAGGTGTTCACTTACGAAATATTTGTTGAAAGGCTGCTATAAGATAAACACCATGCTGGGGATACAGGAGTGTAGGAGACATGGTTGTCCACGAAAATCTTACAGTCTAGTGAGGGATATAGACAAGTAAAGAGAGAATTATGATGCCAGCTCTGAAGAAATTGGACATATCAGTCACAAAGGAGGCCATGCTTAGTCATCTGGCTGTCCTGTGATGGGACTGAATTGGCTGTGTGTCATGTCCCATCAACTCTGAAAACACTGTCCAGATGCCATGACCTCATAAGCAGATGACCCTCATGCTGCATGTCAGTTTCTCTTGAGTGAATGTTTCAGTAATTATGTTGTATTCTGTTAAGGATCCTCTCTTGAGATCTGCAAAATAAAGTATCCTCGTCGGCAAGAAAGATGATCTTTTCTGAAACCTGAGGTCATTTTCAGAAGGGTGAGTACTTAGATAGGGACCAGTAACTCAAGGAAGAGCCTTAGGCAGGTAAGAGAAAGTTTGGCCTCTTCTTTGCCTTAGGCTTGGCAGCATCTAACATCTAAAGTATGATGCTGGGAGGTGAATTTTCGAGGTCAGAAAAAGCAAGAAATCAAAGAAAAGAGGGATCCAAGAAAGATATCGTCTATATCCTGGGTCCCACATGACTGGGAAAAGACAAGTGAGCTTCAGAAAGTAATGCATGCTTTACAGATGAGCTGATACAGCTTCGTGGTACTCCCTCCTTAAAGTCCTTTGGTCAGCCTCCAGCCCAGTGCTCATTAAATTGTCATCAAGAACCACTTGCATCAGATTCCCTTGGGGCCATGGGTAAACATGCAGATTCCCAAGCTTCACCTCAGACCCACACCTCTGAATCAGAGTGGAGAGGGAACTGGAATGTGCATTTTAGTAGAACCCCTTAAGTTGGAGATCCTCTGGTCTTCATTGAAATCTTTTGTGGCATTTTAATATGGTCAAGCTACTGTTGCTCACCAAGAAATGTGTCTTCCATTGTCATACTTGGAAATGCTTGATTTTATTATTACCCTTCTTTGTATTTTATCTTATTACCTGGACTCTGGCATCTCCCTCATCAGAATGTCCCTGTATCATGCAACTAGTCTAGGTAAGGGGTCAGCAATTTTTTTCTGTAAAGGTCCAGATAGTAAATATTTTCTACTTTGTAGGTTATACAGTTGCTGTCATCACTACTAAGCTCTGCTGCTGCAGGTTAAAAGCAGCCAGAGACAATATTTAAACAAAAGAGCATACTTGTGTTCCAATTAAATTTTATTTGCAAAAGCCGGTGGGGGGGGTGGCTGGCAGGATTTGGACCATGAACCATAGGTTTGAGACCCCTGATTTAAGCCATCAGGTGATTAAATGTGTACCACCTGTAGCATTTCCTTATATGGAACTGCTCTATCCTGTATTGATGGATTCGTTGCAAGGAATAGAAACCTATTCAAGTTACCTCATTGGTTCTCAAACTTGAATGTATATGAGAATTCCTTGAAGGGTTTGTTGAAACAGAGATTGTTGGGCCCACCCCTCAGAATTTGACTCAGTAGATCTGGAGTAAAACCCAAGAATTTGCATGTCTAGCAAGTTCCTAGATGATACTGATGATGCAGATCCAGGGACCACACTTTGAGAACTTTGAGTAAAGGGCAAGAGGTTATTGATAGGATTTGTGTGGAAATTAGTAGTCTCGGTCATGAGGTCGAGAACACAGGATCAGTCTCACAGTGTCCTCCCAGAGATGGGAAAGATTCCTACTGCTCCAGGAATTGGATTACCAGAGGACTGGTCTCCCTTGCCATTGTGTGGACCTCTCTTCTCTAGGTCTCTGCTTCCATTAGAGTGGACATTTAAAACACAAATCTGATCAAGTCATTCCTCTGCCTAGAAGAACCTTTGTTTTTACACATGTTCTTAAGCTCCAAACTTCTTAACTTGGCTCACAGAGCCCTTTATGACTTTCCTGTCCCATCCTTCTTTCCCCATTCCTGCTATCTATTGGTCCACAGTAGGAGCTCTGGCTTTTTCATCCACTACACTTTCCACATTATAATGTATCCCCTGAGCCGGGCTCGGTGGCTCAGCCTGTAATCCCGCGCTTTGGGAGCCTGAGGTGAGTGGATTGCCTGAGCCCGCGGGTTTGAGACCCGCCTGGGTAACTTGGCAAGACCTCATCTCTACAATAAATAAAAAATTAGTCGGGTGTGGTAGCGCGTGCCTGTAGTTCCAGCTACTTGGAAGGCTGAGGCAGAAGGATCGCCAGAGCCCAGCAGGTCGAGGCTGCAGTAGCCAGGAGCGGCCACTGCACTCCAGTCTGGGTGACAGATTGAGACTCCAACTCCAAAAAATAAATAAATTAATAATAATAATAATAATAATAATAATAATAATGTATCCCCTGTGTAAACAGTCATCTGCTCTGTTGACTGTGAGCTTTATAAGGACTGGGGCTGGGTTTCTCTTGTTTTATCTCCAGCGTCTGACACAGTTGATGTTTGGTAATTATTAGATGAATAAACAAATGAATGGTTTCCTCCTCAGATTTGTTACCCGACACAGGAGACTAGGTAAACTCAGGGGCACAGTGAAGGTAAAAGCTTTTAGAGGACTGACAGTCCAGGAATATTCATGGTAATGACACTTAAAAGTAGAGGAGAACCACAATGAGATACCATGTTACATCTACTAAGATAGCACTGATCAAAAAGACAAATAACAACAAATGTTGGTGAAAATATGGAGAAACTGGAATTCTCCTACAGTGCTGGTGGGAATTTATAATGAAATAGTTACTTTGGGAAACCTTTTGGAAGGTCCTCAAAGTGTTCAATATAAAATTACCATATGACCCAGTAATTCTACTCCTACATATCTACCCAAGAGACATGAGAACAAATGTTCACACATAACTTATACTCAAATGTTCATAGCACCATTATTCATAGTAGCCAAAAAGTGGAAACAACCCAAACATCCACTAACAAATGAATGGATAAGCAAAATGTGGTGTATAGTCATACAATGAAATATTATTTAGACATAAAAAGAAATGAAGTACTGAAGCCTGCTAGAACATGGGTGAATCTTGAAAACATTATGCTAAGAGAAAGAAGACAGCCACAAAAGGCCACATGTCATATCATTCCATTTATATGAAATGACTAGAATAGGCAAATCTATAGAAACAGAATGTAGACTAGTGATTTCCAGGGTATGAAGGGAAGGAAAAATGAGGAGTGACTGCCAATGAGTATAGGACTTCTTTCTGGGGTGATGAAAATCTTCTAAAATTAGATAAGGGTGGTAGTAATACAATTGCAAATATACAGTGGTGTGCAAGCTATAGCTCAATAAATCTGTTTTTTAAAAGTGGAGGAGTAACTGCTCAGATACGTCCTAGAAGAAAGAGTTGCCTTCACTTTCAGAACATGCTCCTCAGGAAACTGAGGCAAAGGGGATTGCTTGAGCCTAGGGGTTCAAAAATGCAGTGAGCTATGATTGCACCACTGCACTCCAGCCTGGGTGACAGAGTGAGACCCTGTCTCTAATTAAAAAAAAGAAAGAAAGAACATACTCATGCTCCTGTATCCACCTTTACAACAAAATGGAGCACTGGAACAACTTGTCTGACAATAGAGATCATATTGTATATATGTATGTATATGTGTGTGTGAGTACACACACACACACACACACACACACACACACACACATACACACACAGCTACACAGCTTGAAGTACAGTGAGTTGAGCTGTAATTTTAAAGTTTTGACTTATTAACCTGATAAAAATTCTTAATTTTCTTTTTTATTAAAAAACTCAATACTTTGAGTATCTAGCATAATTTCACGTACCCCATAACTCAGTCTATTCTTATTGATGAAAATGATGAATTCTCCCCAAATGCTAAAATTGCTTCTGTTGAAAAACAAAACAAAGCATAGCCTAAATTCATTTAGGACATCCATTGAAAGAGGCTTGCATTGTTTACAGATCTGCATCTGCTTTGTACACAAAGAGCTTTTATATCAAGGCCAACTGTTATTGTTTTCTGTCTTTATCATGGAACCTTTCCTGAATTCATGGTTCTGAGAAAATGCAGTTCAGAGAATAAATGTAGACTAGCTCCCTTTATTTTTGTTGATGTCGTATGATGCTAAAATTCCCATTAACTTTTTCCCTCATCAGTGATATTACAAACTAATTCTTATCACTTCTCAAAGCAAATAAGGAATGGCTTGTGATCAAAAACATTTTACAGAAATAACACATCCAATTTAGGAAGAAAGACCATTATTGCCATATAAGGATGTAAGCATGAAAATAGTCATATTTGGTGTGGATTAAAGGCTTAATAGAATGGAAAAGAAAGGATACAGCAATGTCAATCTGTTGTGTGATTCTGAATCTGAAAAGTGACACTAGGATAGAAGAGTTAGAAATTGCTCAGTTGGTTCTCATTGCATGTGAACTAAGAGCCCACAGCTGAACAGTGGTTTATCAATGGCTTGGGGTCACTTTGTCATTTTCCAACTTGGCCTCCAGCCCCAGGAGACGGGGGCTTCCCGGTCTGAGAAGACTTCCATCACCCAATCAAAATTATCTTTTTCTGAAATTCTACCATTAAAAAAGAGTATCTTTAAAGATTTTTCTTTTACCAGAGTCTTCTTTAAAACTGTAAATTGTCTGTATTGGGCTTAGTTGACAGCCAGTTTTGTGTCAGGGGAGTTGGAGCACAGAAAAATTTGCAAGATCGCAGTTGTTTTTGCATTAGATAGTGCTTTCCGCTCATGCTCTCAAACTGCCCTGACAGTCTTTAGACATGCAGCTTCTTGCCCACCCCACTCACAATAGTGAAAGGAAGTCATTTCTGAGGACCCATCTTGTTGGAATTTCCTCAGACTGTTGTCACAGGTGATAGATATGACCTGAGTGCTCTGGGGTTTGGTGTAGTGTGAAGATGAAGAATCTAACCTCTGTTCCAGTGACTGTGGCTTAAGGTGCCACCAGTGAAGCCAAGGAAATAATTAAGAGTGGCATCTCTTTAAGTTTCATTAACAATTTATTAAGCAATATCTGACATTTTAAAGGGCCATTTTAAAGGTGATTAGAAACCATATTTCAGGCCTTTTGGGCCTTTCATAAACCTCTCCAGTTCATGCCAAATGAACAGTGGCTTAAACAAAAGTGGTTTATAAGCCTTAAGATTTTATGAACCTTTCTTTTCCAGTCTCTGTTTCTATATTCCTGTCGCTCACCTTCAATCTATCTGCTTTCCACCTTTTTTTGTATCTTTTTATCTGGAGGCTGCCTTGGGTCATAACTCTTATTTTTTTCTCAACTTTTCCTTCTAGTTTCCCCTCCCACTCTGCCTCTCCGTGCCCCCCCCAACCGTTTGCTCATTCAAACTTCACCTTAAATAACAGACTATAAAACAAATGTATTTACAATAATTGTTAAGAAAGTTTTGTTTCCTTTTCTTAACTTGTGTCTCAGTTATTATACATCTCAATTCTAGCATTTTTATTTGGTTGTTTTTAATAGTTTCTATGCTAAGATTTTCTATCTTTTCATGTATCGCAAGCATGTTTTTTTCTAAGTCACTGAGAATATTAAATAACTACTTTAAAATTCTTGTCTGCTAATCCCAATATCTAGGTTATCTTGGGGTTAGTCTTCATTGATTGTCTTTTCTTTTGAGAATTGTTCACATTGTTCTGTTTCCTCATATGTCAAGTTATTTTGTATTGTATCCTGGACATTGTGAATGTTATAAGGACTCTGGTTTCTGTTATATTCCTCCAAAGAGTGTTTCTCTTTTTAAGAAGGCAATTAAATTGATTGAGATCAAACTTCAAATTCCATCTCTTAGGTGCTAATTTAAATCTCAGTATCATTTTTTTATTCTTACCTGGGATTCTTTGAGTCTTCCCTGTACCTGTGATTCAGGGATCAGATGGAGATTTGGGTGAAGCTTACGCACAGACTTTAGAATTGCTCTTCTGTGGCTTGCTATGTTCTAGGACTTGTGCTTCACTTTCTAGTGACTGTGGGTTCAAGTTGCTCTGAACTATTTGAGTTGAGAAGACTGGATTTTCTGTAGGAGTTTCAGCAGCCCCTTGCAGCTTTGACTACAGTCTAACCTCCAACCAAAGCTGTAAAAATCAGAAACTCATCCAAATTTTTCCTCTGCTTCCCAACCTTGACTCCACTGCAGAATCTGCTTATTTTTGCTCACTCTCCAGAACCTTCAGGTAGTTGTTTTTGATATTGTTGTCTGAGTTTATAGCTGTTATCTACAACATAGCTAACCCAGTAAGAGCCTACTTCACCATACTGGGAGCAGGACTATCTTTTCATGATTTTTGAAATGATGTGAGCTCAACCTTTCTTATTGTTTTCTCTAAAAGAATGCTAATTTACATTGCAGGCCACAGTCTGATTTTTCTGTGTAGGCGAATGACCTTCAAAAAAGAGACAGTTATGTAGTCCGGTCATAGAGAAGGATGTCACATCAAACTTCATTTTCATTTTTTCAACAACATTTACTGCCCTCCTGTCATGAGAAGAGCACTGGGTGGCCTGATGTGGTTATCTAGGGGGCATCCTTGAGTTTTGTGGGAAGGGGGCAAAATTGACTATCAGAAAGATTATATGACTAAAAGGAAAAAGAAAATTCACCTAGAAGGAATACCAATTCTGCATCAGGTAATCATTTTACAAATGCTCTCTTGTTTAACCCTCACAACTCTGCCAGGTGGATATTATTGTCCACTTTTTATAGATTAGAGAAGTGAAGCTGAAAGGCTGCACAGCTGGTCATTTTTATAGGATTTTAATTTTAAAAAATGAGTTAATGCTAAAAAATGAGGTTGGCATCTCACTGCGTTCTCAAAAATGATATTAATAATGATAATAAAAATAACAATATCCAAGCACCACTTTTCCTCTTAGCAAAAAGGGATTGTGACCCAGTACAGCCCCTGACTCTTGACTGACAAGCTTCTGTAAGTGCTAAGTATAGTTTTCTATTAAGATTGAAACCTATGAGAAAAAAGCCGTGGGCTGACCCATCTTCAAAGTATCCATTTAAGATTATTTTCTGTCAGCCGGGTGGCTAATGGGATGTGTTAGACAATGGATAGATATTGTATTCTGTCTGAAACCACAGAATTGGAGGGAAAAAAGAGCAATTCCGCATTTATTTGGCTTGTCTGCTGCCCGGGAGCCCAAGGTACAGAGAACATTTATTTCATTTTAACAAATGGATGGTACCTCCCTATTTTAGGTTGGAAGAAAACCTCTGCTCCAGCCTCAGTGTGAACAGGGGCATTGGTGACGGAATATCCAGTGTGAGTCATTGTCCCCACACTGGGCAAAAATAGTTAAAGCATTCTAGTGCAATTCTAAGGAAAAATGTTCAGTTAATGGCAGGTTTATCTAATGCTAGATTAAAAAAAATATTGACTGCTTCATGTTTTACAGACAGAACTTGCAGACAACAGAAAGTAAGACCCCTATTGAATTTAATAATGACTCTGTTAAGAGATGAGAACACAGGAAGAGATGTTTAAAGCACAGTTGGAGAAAGAAAGTAATAAGGCTGATGTAGACAACAGACAGCAACCTGAGTCTGGGCAGTTGGAGATAATTGGAGAGCTTTGGTTTTCAACCCCCAGCCTACTTGGTCATGGAAGCACTGTGGCCTGAAGGGCTGCATTTCTCCTCTGAGTTCTGCGACTCACTCTGTGGTTAGTCATTTGACCTTGGGGAAGTCATTTCACCTCTTCTGAGCTTCAGCTTTCCTGCAAAGGAAGGTGGTTGGATTAGGTTATCTTTTAGATACCTTCTAGCATTAGCTTTTAAACAACCAAGAAGGAATCCAAGTAGAATCTCTCTCTACTTTCTCCCCTAGGTTTTTTCCCATTCCGTCCAAGAGTCAAGAATTCTCCATGTTGGAAAACACAATGACATCAAAGTAGATGAGCTACTTGAAACTTTTGAATTAAAATGGAAACAAATTGAAATAAAAGCAGGGAAAATACATCTTTCTCACCTGAACTAGAAAATAGATGGCAGGTGATAAATGAATAGACTTTGGACTACTCTCTGACTGTAAACTTTCCTGTACTTTTATGTGAAACTAACAGTTCACTTTAAATATCTACAATGAGTTCTGACAGAGAAGAGCACACAG
The DNA here is from genome assembly GCA_963574415.1 of Tarsius wallacei. Classification (NCBI taxonomy): domain Eukaryota; kingdom Metazoa; phylum Chordata; class Mammalia; order Primates; family Tarsiidae; genus Tarsius; species Tarsius wallacei. The sequence goes on from CAUYQG010195546.1 coordinate 20,598, forward strand.
CTCAAATAATGAAGGTCAGCAACTAAAGCCCAAATCCCACTGCTTTAGAATGTGCTCAAAGACAGCCTCAGATGCATGAAGAGGAACAAACACATTTGTCCCACCCATGACCCTGTCAGTAGCGGGCTGGGCCAGTGGTGGACATGGCTAGAATCCAAAGGTCAAATAGACTCAGAGGGAAGGACACATGGTTTGGGGAGGTCCCAGTGTGACCTTGTTGGAATAAGCAGTTCAAGCTTAAAAGCCTAAAGTGCTGAGATCATGGATAGCTTTTGAACCATTATAGCTTTGAGATGCTTTGGGGGTAAAGGAACTGCAAGTATCATAGAAAAGAGGTAAGGTTGTTTGTTTCATTGTTTCCCAAGAAAGTGGCATTTTTCAGAACATTTCTAGAAGCCAATCCTTTCCTGTCTCAATTTTTTGGTTTTCTGAGGGATAGATGAATCCTTTCTCCAGATGTAGAGCCGGAGTGAATGAATAAAAAATCACTGACTGAAAGAAACCAAACAGACATGGAAGAAGAAAGAAAAGAAGAGGAGGAAGAGAAAGAAGAAAGGCGAAGTAAGTTAACTCTGTGATAGAGCATCAATGGGTTTTCAGAGAGGGCAACAAATCCTTGTAATAATATGAATGATCAGGTCTTGAGTTACTGGCAGAAGCTTTCAGTGCAATGCACGTGTTTTATCTTTGGTTCTCCCCAAAACAGACCTTGAGATGAGGATGCTGAGTTCACATAACTCAAGCAGGAAAAGTAAGATGGAAAAAAGAGGCCAGTAAAGGCTATGTTAGTAAGTAGGGTATCCCTGTGAGCAACTGGGGCTTAAACTTCTAGGAACCTGCTGAGAAACTGTGTAGAATATCTGTGTTAGTTTCCTTGGGCTGCCGTAACAAATAACCACAAACTTGGCAAGTGAAAACAACAAAGATATAGTCTCTCCCAGTTCTTGAGGCCAGAAGTCCAAAACCAAGGTGTTGGTAGGGTTGGTTCCTTTGTTCTGAGACTCCCTTCTAGCTTCTGGCAGTTGCTAGTAATCCTTGGCATTCCTTGGTTTACAGCTGCATCACTCCAATATTCACCTCTGTCTTCACATCGCCTCCTCCTCTATGTGTCATCTCCCTTCCTTTTCTCTTGTAAAGACATTTGTCATTGGATTTAAGGCCCACCCTAACACAGGATGATCTTATCTCAAGATCCATACTTAGTTACAACTACAAAGACCCTTTTTCAAAATAAGGTCGTATTTACACGTTATAGGTGGACATATCTTTTGGGTGACATCATTAAACACACTATAGTAACCCTTAGAATTGTCCCACTGAGGAAGTTGGAGCATGTAGCTTTGACTCTGGTTCGCAGTTATTTAAAGGTTGCTCTATGGGGATAGCAAATGCCCAGCCCTCTGGCCTGTCCTTGCTTGGAGCTCCTTTGGTACTAGTGAAATCCTCGAGACAGAAAAGCAAGGGGAGTCAGGTGTCTGAGGTTGGAAGCAGTCAGAGTCATAGTGCGTGCACATGGGAACTGACAACCCTGCTACCTTATAGGTGAGCTGGGCAGGGAGAAATGGGGATATGAGTAGGGACGTCAGTAGTGACAGCTACATGACATAACAAAATAAAAACACTGCATGAAGTGACTTCAAGATAAATTGATAGGAATGAATGAGGACAAAGCCAGAGACAGCAGAAGGAGACTAAGACACTAGCACAGTGGCAGGACTTGTGCAGATCCAAGCATGCAGCCATGAGTCACTCAGTAGCACCAGGCCCACAGGAAGTGATAAAATGTATACTTGAGAAAATGACCAGCTACCCTGGAAAAGCCATCCAAAAGGCCCAGGCAATGACCACTTGGCACTGCAACCTTGTCCTACTTCAAGAAATGTTCAGATGGGTCTCAACAGGGACTTCAGAAGTTGGCTGAATCCTTAGAGGTTAGGAGAGGATGTTTCCAGAACATCTATCATCAGTAAAGATGCCAACCATTGAGCTGGGGGCATAGAGACAGACTCTATTCCTAGGGAAGAACAGAGAATAGCAAAAGGTAGACAGGATATTAAAGTCCCAAACAGATAACCTTGGGTTTAGCATAGGGCTTTGGTCTGAGTGAGGGAAAAGGAAATAAAAAAACAACTAACCAATCTTGCTGGTTGATTCAAGTGCCTGGAAGAGGGAGGAAGCATCAACATAATGACCCCCAAGGCTTTGAGAGCTCATCTGGGCACCAAGTCTGATAAACATCAAAGACAGGTCAAAGAGGTGATGGCTGGGCCCCCAGGATAACAGAATGCCAAGCCCCACTAGATTGAAGGACATATTTTCTGCTTCTGGCAGGGCCTTTGCAGACCTTAGCTGGCCTTCATCTGCTGGTCTGTCTGACAGGGAAAGCTAGAGAAGAGAGCTAGGAGGGTGGTACTTGAGGCATCCCTGAACCAGCACTGTCCAGACCAAACCAGTTTACTAAATTTAACTGCTTAGTTATTCTAGCTTAAGTTTTCTCCATATTGTGCATAGAGAGTTATTATCCAATCATCCCTTTTATTTTTCAGTTCCAATTTAAGAATCTTAAAAATGTCTTGTTTATATCAGAAATTTCTGGTTTGTTGATGGAGATTATGCTAACTGTTGTAAGAAACAAATCCCAACATGTGTAGTACTCAAATACAGTAGAAGATCATTTCTAGCTCACTTAACATCCTAAAATAGGTATTCCTGATTAATAGGTGGTTTTCCTCTAAGTGGATTCAGAAACCCAGGCTCCTTCTGTCTTGTGGCTCCACCATTTTCAACACAGGTCTTCCAAAGTCACTCATCTACATTGAGCTAAAATTAGGGGAAACAGCTGACAGAGTCCCTATCTTTAAGGGCCAGGCCTAGAAGTGACACATATAATTTCCTTCCTGGTTAATTGCTTAGAATTTAATCTTGTCGCCTTGTTTAACTGCGAAATAGCCTGATATAGTCATGTGCCCAGGAGGAAGAGGAAATGAGGCCGGTTTATGGACAGATAGCCAGCCTTCATCACTCCTAACTAATGACCATTGGGCCACTACACAAGTGCCCAGACAAGAAGGATAAGGAACCCTGATTGGGTTTACCTGCAGGTAAGACTTGCCAGGGATGGCTCATCTCTGCTCCATGTGGGATTGGCTGAGCTCACTCATGAAGCTGCATCATCTGTTAGTAAACTGGGAAGTCCAAGGTGGCCAAGATAGGGCCTTGGTTCTGACTGTGAGCTTGAGCATCTAAGGTTTCCTCCACATGGCTGCTTTTTGTAGCCTCTCTCTCTCTAAGTGGCTGGCTTGAACTTCTTTACATGGTGAGTCAAGGTAGCAAGAGAGTAAAAGCAGAAGCTGCCAAGGCTTAGGCCTGAAGCTGGCACAGTGTCACTTCCATTGCATTCTGGCGGACACAGCAAGCCAGAGGCCATTCAAGATCCAAGGGGAAGGGAAATTACTCTCTCATAATGAGATAAATGTTATTGTCTAAGTCTTTTCCAGCTGCTATAACAAAGCCTCATAAACTGAGTGACTTAGAAACAACAGACATTTATTTCTGACAGTTCTGGAGGCTGGGAAGTCCAAAGTCAAGGTACAGGCAGATTCAGCACCTGATGAAGGCTCATTCTTCATAGATGGTGACTTCTTGCTGTGTCCTTATATTACAGAAGGGAGAAATGAGCTCCTTTGAACCTCCTTTATAAGGGCATTTATCTCATTCACGAGGGCTCCATCCTCACAACCTAATCACCTCCCAAAAGTCCTACCCCTTAATATGGTCACATAGGGGATTAGATTTCAACATGTGAACTGGGAGGCAGGGGAGACAGGACACAAACATTCAGATCATAGAAGTCATGTATGTACAAGATGGGAAGAATTATTGGCAGCCATATGTGCAGACACAATCAGCAGGTGACAGGAGGTGATCCAAGTCTGCAGGCAGTGAGCCACAGAAAGTGCAGCAGTGGAGAACAGGAAGATGTCTTCACATTTTGGAGAAAAGATGACAGGGAGGGCTGGGACTGGCATTATAGATATTACTTTAATCCTTAGAAGCCTGATGGGGGAAAGGCCCCAAGGTTAAGGACCTCCTTGCATGTGTCCGTCCACATCCCCCTTAGAAGACAGTAATATTAGCTTACTTTATTATCATAGCTTGTTTTTTCTCTGCCTTTTAAAGTCCTTCAAGGTTGGGATGGTGTCTTATTTCCTGATGTGTTCCTAGCACTTAGCATAGTGCCTGTGACATAATATATATGTAACTAATGTTTGTTGAACACACTGTATAGGCAAGACCTACAGAGTTCAACATGTTCTTGGCAGGGCTGTCAATCCGTTGGCCTTTACAAAGCCCAAAATAGGCCTGAAGAGGGTTCTCAGAGCTCTGTAGGATCCTGACATTCTTACCACTTGCTCTTCTATCACATACCCACACAGGTCCCAAGAAGGGAACCACAATTGCAACTACTAGTCATCCTCTTCTCCCCAAGAGACCATGCGGACTTACCTCATTATGCCCCACGTCTTCATTTATCTTGGCCACCGCCAGCCGTCCTTTCTCCCCAGATTTCTCATCCCTGGGATCCCTCTCCCCAAATGGCTCTGAATGTTCCCCAAGCTGACTCAGGTTCCCAATCTCCCCCCACCCACCTAACCACCTGGACCCTTCAGCTCTGCCCTCTGGAGCACGTGATTTTTGTCTTCACTACTAACTTATATTCTCAAGCTCTTCTCTAAACTTAAAGAAAAAGAAAATCAAGCTCAAAGGTTGAGCTCTTCGTGGAGAAGTTTTATCACTAAGTGGATAATTGGATCCAGTAAAGAATCTAGGCTCCGGGAAATTAGGTACAGGACAAGAGAAGTAGGGTAGGTCTTTTAAAGTTAAAAGACTGAGAATGTTTCTGTCCCATATTAGAAAAGCAAAATCTCTTAGGGTTGCTGACGGACTGGTGAGAGCTAGGCTTGTTAGATAAGCCCTGGAGGGATAGGGGTGGTTTACTGTGCATTCAGTGTGACCGTCTGGGACTCATGCTGTCCACTGCCTCTGTGGCATATGCCACAAGTCTGAGCTAGGGTTATAGCACCCTGTCAGGGCAGCATTGGTGTCATCAGTCTAGTTGGCCTGGTCAGAGATTGGCAGAATGTTCCTTTCACCTTTTGCCTACCTGAATTCTGCCTGAATCCTAAAGATACTACCTTCCCTTCGGCTCCTACAAAGAGTCATATTTTTCCTCCACTTTGTTTCCCCCAAAATTCCATGAATCCCTGGGCCTGGAGGAGGGATAAATATTTTCCTTGCTCCTCATTGCTGCTTGGAGATTATTTTGTCCCTTTCTCCTCCCTTAAAGCACCCAGATCCTTGGAAGCAATTCTCATAGACCACACGCCCCATTTCCTCTCCCTGCTAGCTCAGATTGTCTGAAAAGCTGATATCAAGACAAGATTAGACATGCAAGAGATTTATTGGCGAAACCATCCACAGGGGGGGAAAAAGGAGAGGGAGGGTAACCCCCTTGGGCCCCCTCCCACTCTGGGAGCTTTTCTGTCCTCTTAATAAATCCTGCTAAAAATAAAAATAAAAAAAATTAAAAAGTGGAGAGGGAGCTGGAGGAAGGAGAGAAAGCCTTCAGTATACAATGTTCCTCTAACTCTGTAAAAGGAAGGGCGGTTGGGTAGGAAAAGTCTAAGAAAGTTTTGGCAAAGCTGATGGGGAGTCCTCAGACCAGAGGTACAGGTCAGTGGCTTCCTGCATTTCCTACTGAGACTCCTGCCTTAATGTCCCTGCCACATAGACTCACTGGCTGACAGCAACAGGTGGGAGGCATGGCTTCAACATGGTGACAGATTTCAGAGCACAGCAGCAGGTCAATTACACTCCATACAGTCAGAGCATTATCATGGCTGCCACAGTCTCCCTGTTGCAATCATCTTCCATCTTCCGACCAGACACACTACCACTACCTTTCACCAAAGATTTCGTCACAGGAACCACTGTCTTTTTCTCCACCATTATAACTTCCTTAATTCTTGGCCATTTCAACATATACCTCAAGAGCCCTTCCAACATTGTAGCCTCTTATATTCCTGACATCCTCACTTCCTGTGGTCCTTACCACCCCCAAATCAGCCACCCATTGTCAAGGTTGCTTTGCCAAGAAATGCTCCATGCCCAAGCTATAGTTTCCAGCTTCTCATGTTCCCACCTCCTGTCATCCCAGCTCACTCTCTCTAGTGCTCTGATTCCAATCAATATTGGATCCCTTTGGGTCCCCCAGGCCTGTCACCGCACCACCTCCTCAGTGCACCTTACCTCCTTTCCTTCCTTGTTCTTCTTTTCCACTTCTTGCACATACTGTCAACTCCTTGTACATTCTCTCAACTCCATCATTTTGCTTGTCCTTGATAAGCAAGTTCAGCCTCGTTTAATTTCAGACTGCCATCTCCTCCAGTCCAGCTCCTAAGCAGCTGAAGGTGGCTGGTAAAAAACATTCAACCAGTGTTGACTGGTCTCACTTGAAATTTATGGCGGCAAACCTCAAGTGGGACCTCAGTGCAGCCAGGCAATCCTAGCCCATTTCTCCAGTCAATTCTCTCTCCCTTCTCTCGGAGATGACTATTTTATACCTTTTCACCTTTCCTCAAACCTCTAGTAATTTCGCCCCTTTTCTCCTCAGCTGATGACTTTCTTTCTTATTTCCCTGAGAGCAAAGCAATCAAAAGAGAACTTTTCTCCTTTCCACCATCTCTTCTGTCCACCTATCCACATCTAAACTCACAAGCTCTGCCTATCCTCCTAACAAAATGGATATAACTTTGTGTTCTTTCATCCAAGGCCAGCCCCTCCAAGTGTGAACTGGATCCCATCCTCTGTTGCTAATTCAAGCCTGTGCTCCTGCAATTATCTCCTCTCTCTTCTGCTCCTTCCATTTTTCTCCTCCATTGGCTCATTCCCACCAGCATAAAAACATACTGTAGTACTTGCCATTAAAAAATACATTACAGCCTGTAATCCCGCGCCTTGGGAGGCTGAGGTGAGTGGATTGCCTGAGCCCGCGGGTTCGAGACCCGCCTGGGCAACTTGGTGGGACCTCACCTCTACAATAAATCAAAAAATTAGCCGGGCGTGGTAGCGCGTGCCTGTAGTTCCAGCTACTCGGAAGGCTGAGGCAGAAGGATTGCCGGAGCCCAGCAGGTCGAGGCTGTGGTGGTCGGGAGCGGCCACTGCACTCCAGTCTGGGTGACAGAGTGAGACTCCAACTCAAAAAAAAAAAAAAAACCATTACAAACCTCCCTGGTGTACACATCCCTTCAGCTACCACCCAATTCTCCAGCCACTCCATCTTTATAGTAAAACTCTTTATGTCATCTCCATTTCCTCTCCCTCTTCTTCCATGACTCTTTACTCCCAGTCTTGTGTCAGGAAACGAGAGCCATTTCTTCAGTACTCTTGTTGATCTGCATTAGACATGCCACAGTGTCAGGCTACTTCCCTATCTCCAGTGTTCTTCTAAGTAGGCCATCCTGATTTCAGGAGATTTCCTGGGTAGGGAACCTCCAGGATCTAGCATCTGCTTGGTTTGGGTTAGGGTCAACCCAGGCACCTCTCTTCTCAGGACCATTTCGTGTGGTACCCAGGGTGTGTACAGATGGATGGACTTGATGGAACCCCGCTTAAGCTACTGTAGAGAAGCCTCTAAGTCCCCATCTTACCCTGGTTAGTCCTGTGCTCTGGTGTCTGAAGACACACTCTCTACTCCAGCAACGCATAAAAGAATGTCTTGCTGGCATTTCTCTTCTCTGAAGTTTTCTCTTTGTTCTCAGTCCCAGGACCTGGGCACCACCCCATGCCCAAAAAGAAAAGCTTGTTCAGCCAGTACCTGGTGCAAACTTCCTAGGGGCTGCCTTCACTTCTCTTTAAGAAAAGAATAAAGGCTCTCCTTTTTTGTATTGTCTTCACTGCTATAGAAACTTGAAAGGCAAGTATGTAAGAAATAGCAAATCAGCTAATTTAATAAATACTTGTTAATCAACTGCTCTGTGTTTGGTGCATGTTTATAGCAGTGAGTAAAAGAAGTAATCTTATGTCCATATGGATCTTACACTCTAATATTTATCTAGCATCTGCCTGTTCATCCATCAGTCATGTGTATTATTTACCTGTTATCTATATAGCTATGGAAGCCTATACTATAATTTTCTCGACAAAGAGCTGTTGTCTTATTGTCAGGCCCCTCCCCTCACACCTCACACCAGCCTTCACATTTGTGTATCTATTGTCATCCCTCCATAGAAATGGAACATTCACTGACAGGCACAAATGGGTCATGACTTCCAGTTCTATACATTCTTGCACAGGATACTCAACAGCCATCTTGTAAGACACAACTGGTACTATTAGCTTCACATTTAGGAATTTCTGACTCAGAGACATTAAGCAAATTTCCTGAGGTCAGTCAACTATTGAATGGTTGAGCTGGAACTTGAAGTTCAGACTTCTACACTCAGACTACATGGTGTTTTATAGGCCATATCAGTCAAAAAGGTTTCTACTTACTAGGCACTTAGAAAAAATAATATGAGTATCTAACATTTACTTCTGTAGCTATATTGTTTCCACAGAGGTATTTTTTAGCCTAGTGGTGACCATGAGGAGTATTACAGTCCACGTCTGCGTGTTTTTATTTTTCATAAAATCAAAATAGTGACTGAGTTAAGATGGCCTCACCCAATTTACATGTATCTCTAGTGGCAGGAGATACAATATACAATAATGTTTTTTAATTCCTTATTGAGTAATCTATATTACTTTATTTCCAGCTTATAATCATACATAGTTTTGTTATTCAAAAGTGAAACTGTGGTCGTATTTACTGAGAGACTCTTGGCAATTATTATTCTAAGCATTGCATAGATAATATAGTTCATACTTTGTTTCAAATCATTCTAAGCTCATATATGAACTTCTGAGATACATATACTATGTATTACCAATATGTAGCCTCACATAACTCTGTTCTCCAATAGACAGGTATGTTTATTCTTCAGAACTTCAAGGCTTGATGAAGAAACAGTAAGTGGAAACATGTAACCTCTAGGGGGAGCTCAAGGCTTCTCTCTCCCCATTCTGTTCTCTGAGAAGGATGAGGTCTGGTAGAAATGGTTCAAGGTCAAGGACACTATTGGGTTCAGGTGTGGGCAGGTGGTCTTTGTGCCCAGCCAGGAGGTTAAAGGATTTTGCGTGTTCATGATATTGTTGTTGTTGTTGTTTTTAACCTTCCCTTGGGATGCAATCTTTGGAGTATTCTCCTCTGTAGCTAATATCATAGAAGGGGCCCTTCCCACACCCAAGGAACTCCTGGGGGAACTGGATGAGGCAGAGAAAAAAGTTGATGCATGGACATATTTCAGTCTGGGCCTCATGACAGGGAAGCAATAGAATCCTGTGGCTTGCCATGCCCCAGTTCTGCTGTCCAGATCCAAGGGTTCCACACATGCATGGGGGTTGAGGTCAAAGTCATATGGCATTAAGCAGAGGGATTTTGCCTGGAGGTCTCCTTGTTGAGCTGTTAGCGAATGCTAGTAAGGCTATTGGTGGCCACAGTGGGCTAATGCTTGTGGAGGTCTAACTCGTCCCATCATTGGTAATACAAGTAACATGAACCAGCACAACAATCCAATTTATGGCAAAGAAAACGGTTCCTGAGAAAATATGTGTGAAATAAACATAAATACAATAATATGTGTTTATGCAAACAAGTTCTAAAAATTATATATTGGGGAAAGTTTCAAGTAAAGCATTCCCGAGCAAAGCAGAACTATGGTTTATTCGACAAAATGAATGCATGTGGCATAGAAACATGTCTTGAGACCTGGCCCAGAGCTCCAGGGGCCGGGGCTCATGACACTTCAATGACTGGACTCTGCCAGTTCAGTGGGTCTTCAGAAAAGA
>CAUYQG010195548.1:0-15286 GCA_963574415.1 Tarsius wallacei
GGTGGTGCTCGCCTGTAGTCCCAGCTACTTGTGAGGCTGAGACAGGATTGCATGAGCCTGGGAGGTCGAGGCTACGGTGAGCCCTGATCAGGCCACTGCCCCCCCGCCTGGGGTTAGAGTGGGACTCCAGCCGTAAAAAAAAAAAAAAAAAAAAGCTGGCTTGTGAGGCTGGCCCTTGGTTGGTATCTAGAAGCTTGGATTCAGGATTCCTGCTATCCTAACTAATGAGAGTGGCTTACTGTACCTAAACTGTGGGTATAAATAATATGGTTTGTGTTAAGCACTTGCTTTCCTTCTACAAGTTGGAGATTTTGGTCCATGGTAGATAGAGAACGTCTTGTGTTAGCTAGCTTCCAGTGACAGCCCTGGCCCTGAGTCTCTAATGAACTTCCCTGGTAGAAAATATTTGACACATGTTGTCATAACTCATTGCTGGAGGACTTAAGTGCATTCTGTGTGACTTCACCGGGGGAAAACTCATGATTTTGCTTCATATGCCTTTTCCTCTTTTGCTGTAATAAATCATAGACATTACTACAACTATATGCTGAGTCTTGGGACTCTTAGTGACTCATCAAACCTGGAATGGTCTTGGGGTACACCACTCTGTTCTTTTCCTTCACTGTATTGAATCTTTTTTTTTTGAATTGGAGTCTCACTCTGTTGCCTAGGCTGGAGGGCAATGCATGCTCACCGCCACCGCAGCCTTGACTTACTGGGCTCAGGCAAACCTCAGCCTTTCAAGTAGTGGAACTACAGGCGTGAGCTACCATGCTTGGCTAATTTTTTTTTTAATTTTAGTGTAGAGACAAGGTCTTCCCAAGTTGCCCAGGCTGGTCTCGAACCCCTGGGCTCAGGCAATCCTCTCGCCTTGGCCTCCCAAAGTGCAAGGATGACAGGCTTGAGCCACCGTGCCCAGCCTGTATTGACTCTTATACCTAAAGAAACACTTTTGGGGGCTGGGTGGGAGAGAGGAAGAGGAAAGCCAAGTTTCTATATTTTGGACCCAAGATATATCCCCTGTCCCCTTCCATTTCTGCTCTTTGCAGACACACTGCTTAAACTATTTATTTTTTCTCATATCTCATTTTTCTTCTCTCAGAATTATAGAAAGAAATGATCTCTAAAGAAGCTCACTAACTATAACAGAGATGCCTGGGGTATATCATCTGTTTGAGAGATTATCTCCCAGTCAACAGTGGTGCTCCTCCTGTCTGCTCATTTCTGATACTGTGAATCTTGGTTTCTGAATCTTCACTGCCTCCTCCTCCTCTGCCTCCTCCTTCTTTTTTGAGTCAGGGTCTCACTCTGTCACCCAGGCTAGAGTGCAGTGGCAAGATCGTGACAATCACAACTCACGGCAGCTTCGACTACCTGGGCTCAGATGATCCTTCCACCTCAGCATCTCAAATAGCTGGGACTAGAGGTGCGTGCTACCACACCAAGTTAATTTTATTATTATTATTTATTATTATTATTATTTGCAGAGATGAGGCTTCGCTATGTTGCCCAGGCTGGATAAAGTTTCACCTCCCTCTGTCCTGAGTCAGTCTTCATACTACGGAACACAGTCAGGTTATACCAGTTCCTTGGTACCTGCTTCTATTTTTGCCACACAGGGAAGAAAGAAGAGGAAGGAAATTTGAGAAAATTGTGTAACAAACAAGTAGGGATATAACTATAAATCATCTTAATATTCAGCAACAGAAAGAAAATTGAAATAAATTGTTTTCATGTGCCTAACTTATGATCAGAGATTAAGATTCCTGTTCTAGTGTAAGAGACAATTTCCTACACACAGATTTGAGAGTGTAACTCTTTGGGTGGAGTTGGGTTTAGGAACAAAGTCCTTGGGTTTCATCCTCCATGGAAGAAATCCTAGGGGGACTCTGGCCTTATATGATTCTGAGAGAAGCTCACATAGTTCCATAGCATTAGGATGGGTTTGAATGAAGGAAGCCTGAAAGTTCAGCCATCCTGTGGAAGACCAAGTTTATCCTTTGTACAGATTTAGGTTTTGGAGGCAGGCCATGGTGGAGGCTGTGAGTTTCCAAAGGGAACATTTGTACGGCAAAAATGTAGGAATGACATAATTTCAGAGTAAAGGACAGTTCTTCAAATTAAAAAGAATTCCTTTTCAATGCAGTAGTCTTTCCAAAATAGTTAATATATTTTCTTTTTTGTTGATATTTAACTTGACATATACTCGTTGTACATATTTTGGGGGTACATGTGATATTTTGATACCTGTGTACAATGTGTAATGATCAAATCAGAGTCATTAAGATGTTCTTTACCTCAAACATTTATCTTTTATTTGTGTTGGAAACATTACAATTCTCCTCTTATAGCCATTTTGAAATATATAATAAATTATTGTTGACTATAATTTCCCCACTGTACTATCTACTGCTAGAACACATTCCTTCTGGCTAACTGTATTTTTGCACCTGTTAACCAACTCCTCTTCATCCTTTCCCAGCGTTGGGTATCCACCATTCTACTCTATACCATCATGGATCCATGTTGTCAGCTGCCACGTGTGAGTGAGAACATGTGATAATTGTCCTTTGTCCTTCCTTCCTTCCTCCCTCTTTCTATCCTTCCTTCCTCTCCTCCTCCTCTTCCTCTTCCTTCTTCTTGTTTTCTCTCTCTCTCTCTCTCATCAGAGTCTGTCACACAGACTGGAGTGCGGTGGCATGATCACGGCTACCATAGCCTCAACCTGCTGGGCTCAGGCTATCCTCCCCCTCAGCCTTCCAAGTAGCTAGAACTACAGGTGCTTACCACCATGCCTGGATATTTTTAAAAAATTTTTTATTGTAGAGATGATGTTTTGCCAAGTTACGCAGGCTGGTTTCAAACCCCTGGGCTCAGGCAATCTTCTCACCTCAACCTCCCAAAGTGCTAGGATTAAAGACGTGAGCCACCGTGTCCAGCCTCAATATTTGTCTTTCTGTTCCTGGCTTATTTCTCTTAACATAATGACCTCTATCTAATTCCATCTATATTGCTGTAAATGACAGGATTTTATCCTTTTTTATGGCGGTAGTCTTTCCAAAATAGTTAATATATTTTTTTTATTGATATTTAACCTGACATATAATTGTTGTACCACCATTCTATTCTCTGCCATCGTGAGATCCATGTTGTCAGCTCCCACATGTGAGTGAGAACATGTGATTTCTGTGACCATTATAAAGTTAGTCTTAGTCTTGGGGCTGGGGATGAGGATTATATGATCTCCCTTGTTTTGGGGAAGGAATAACTTGTATCATTTTTGCACTTCTGAACTCTCTGACTGATGGTTGGGGTCTGAGTTCCTAGTCTTTCTCCTTTGAGACATTCCTTCCTCTGCTGGGGTGGAGGTAGCTGCCTTATAGCCTATCAGAAATCTTTCAGAGGACTGCATTCCACTTATTTATGAAATAGAGACACTGAAGTAGGAACATTTGAAATAGGGACATCTAAATACAAACCTTTTTTCCCCAGCACTGGCCTCCATATTCTTGTTTTTAGCTCTCCTTTGGGAAGAGGCAAAGAAGAGAGAAAGGTGAAAAAAAACCCAAAACAAAACGAAAAATAAAACCTCAATGACTTTTGTTGTAGTAAGGAATTGCATTTTTAATATCACCAATTCTTCATCCCAGAAGAAAGAAGTACCTTTGGTGGACTTTTCTGGCCTCATTGCTTGAGAGTAAATCTTGGGACAGTGTGACATGAAATTGCTAGTTACGTAAAGGTTCCAAACTTACAGAAAGGATGAAGAAGGAGTGTAAGAGAGTGAGGAGGAAGGACAGTACGTCCAAGGACTTGAGTGCCCAGGGCTCTTCTGGGCCAGAGACTCAACCTCCAACCCCACATGAAGTAGACTTGCCAGGACTGCCTGCCACTCATGGGTAAAAAGTGTCAGTGGTCTTGCCTAAACTAGAGTCCTAGACCTTCCAGTCATGACAAGAGCTGATGCTTCATGCCTTCCCACACCCCGTGGCTTTTCCGCTTCAAGAAGATACTGTTCTTAAAACATCTTACTATAGGAATAAGTCTTTAGGGGTCATCAGCTCACTGGGGGGACCCAAAAAACCACAAGATTTATTTTAAAAGTGGTATACTTATTCATACATGTTTAAACTTAAGTAGCCTTCAAAATACTCTCCATTTGATGCAATACCCCTATTGAGATGCTTTTTCCACTGCTCAAAACAGTTTTTGATGACAAACCTGTAGCCAACATCATGCTTAATGGGCAGAAGCTGAAGGTCATAGATGGCTCTTAATATTTTGAAGAATGTTCCTTCAACACATAGGTATTCAAGGGATTAACAGGTTATCTTGGAGTGAGACTGGTGGTTTTGTAAGAGGAAGACAGATTGTGCTGGCACCCTCAGCCAGCTTGCCATGTGATGCTGTGGGACTCTGTAGAGAGTCCCCACCAGCAAGAAGACCCTCACCATATTCAGCCCCTCAACCTTGGACTTCTCTCAGGCCCCTTAATTCATTAAATTTGATGCCTTTTAGTGCTTCTACCATTTTTGTTTCACCTCTTCCACACTGGCAAATGTTTACTTTGGGGATTTTTTTTTTCACCTGGGGAAACAACAACAATAAAGTTGCTCAGGGTGAGATGGGGGTAATAAGGAGAGTGGAGCACGGGAGCCATGCTGTTTTTGGTCAAACACTGCTGAACACTCAGTGTGGTGTGGGCAGGTTGGCTCATAAATCACCCGTCATGAAATGAGCAAATGCGTTGAAAGAATCTCCAAAAAAATTCGCTGTAGCCAAACACAGCCCAACGCTAGCTGATGCATGGATGCCAATGGGTTCCCAGAACAGCTAGTGAGGGAAGGGGACCTTTCTCCATAAAATAATTCCTGTTTATTTTGCGTCCTATAAACAGATTAATCCATACGTCATCTCTTAAAGGGCTCACTTCTCAATATTGCCACATTGGGGATTAAATTTCAATATGAATTTTTTTTTTTTTTTGAGTTGGAGTCTCACTCTGCCACCCAGGCTGGAGTGCAGTGGCCGCTCCCGGCCACCACAACCGCGACCTGCTGGGCTCCAGCGATCCTTCCGCCCCAGCCTTCCGAGTAGCTGGAACTACAGGCATGCGCTACCACGGCCGGCTAATTTTTGATTTGTTGTAGAGACGAGGGCTCGCCATGTTGCCCAGGTGGGTCTCGAACCCGCGTGCTCAGGCAATCCACTTGCCTCGGCCTCGCAAAGTGCTGGGATTACAGGTGGAGCCACCGAGCCTGGCCTACATCTATTTTTAAACACTTATTATGAAGTGTTTTCTTTCTTGTTCTGAATTCAGCTGGAACATTGAACTGTGATCTCTAAAAGGGCTCACTACATGTTAAGTTGCCACTAAAATTTCACCCAGTTCCTGGATTTTTTTCTTTAACTGAACTAAGAAAGGGGCACAAAGCTCTAATTATTAAACAAAGCTATTTATTTAAGTAATTGTCTTTTGACAACATAAGATTGAAAACAAGCTCAGTGTCTACCCCTGTGGGAGTAGTCAAACAGAGTTCATACATACTCTAGTATAATCCATAGCTTCTAAAAAATAAACTGAAGCCATATATACTAATTAAAAAACCAATTCCAACACATACTAAGAGGGAAAAGATGCAAATTTTCTACTCCAGCTATGCTATGGTTTGAATACTTGTCCCCTCAAAAATTCATATTGAGGCTGGGCTCGGTGGCTCAGTCTGTAATCCCAGCACTTTGGGAGGCCGAGGTGAGAAGATTGCCTGAGCCCAGGGGTTCAAGACCAGCCTGGGCAACTTGGTGAGACCTTGTCTCCACAATAAATCACAAAAACTAACTGGGCGTGGTGGCGTGCGTCTGCAGTTCCAGATACATGGAAGGCTGAGGCGGAAGCATCGCCTGAGCCCAGCAGGTTGAGGCTGCAGTGACTGTGAACGTACCACTATACTCCAGCCTGGGTGACAAGATTGAGAGTCCAACTCAAAAAAAAAAAAAAAAAAAGATGTAATTTCTCTAGTATGCAGAGGTAAGACTCATCAGGAAAGAGGAAATAGGGAAATGTATGGGAAAGGCGAAGAAACAGACAAATCTTTGTGCTTCTAAAGCTCAAGAGTCAAAGGTACAATAATATCTTTTTAAACACTGATTCCTAAAATGTATTAGTCTCTTTTGTGTTGCTAGAAAGGGATCCTGGAGGTTGGGTAATTTATAAAGAAAAGTGGTTTGTTTGTCTGGCTGATGGTTCTGCAGGGTGTACAAGAAGCACAACGCTGGCACCTGCTTCTGGTGAGGCCTCAGGAAGGTTACAAGCGTAGCAGAAGGCAAGGAGGGAGCAGACACATCACATTGTGAGAGCAGAAGCGAAAGAGAGAAGGGAGGCGTCAGGCTCATAGAAAGGGTCAACAAGACAGAGAAGGCTGGTTCTTTGAAAGGATGAATAAGATTGACAGACCCCGGCAGGACTGACTAAAAAAAAGAGAGAGAATAAACACAATTAGAAACGAGAAAGGTGATGTCACAACTGAACTTGAAGAAATCCAAAAGATCATCAGAGATGATTATGAATCTCTGTATACAAATAAGTTGGAAAATCTAGAGGAAGTGGAAGATTTCCTGGCATCACACAACCTGCCAAGGTTGAAACAAGAAGAAATTAAAACAATAACAATCCAGGAAATTGACTGAGTTATATAAGAAACCTCCCTTCCAAAACAAAAATAAAAACAAAAACAAAAAACAAACCCTGGAGCAGATGGTTTCTCAGCTGAATTCTATAAAATATACAAGGAAGAGCTGATACCAATCTTACTGAAAGCATTCCAGGCAATCGAGAAAGAAGGAATTCTCTTCAGCTCATTTTATGAAGCTAATATCATCTTGATACACAAAAATGGCAAAGATCCAACAAGGAAAGAGAATTACAGGTAATTTCCCTGATGAATACTGATGCAAAAATTCTCAACAGGATTCTAGCAAATCTTATTCAATGACACGTTTCAAGGATCATCCATCATGACCAGGCAGGCTTTATTCCTGGGATGCAAGGCTGGTCCAACGTTTGAAAGTCTGTAAGCATAATTCAGAACATTAACACCAAGAACATTAAAACCAAGAACCACATGATTACCTCTTTAGATGCAGAAAAAGTATTCAACAAAGTCCAGCATCCCTTTTTGATAAAATTCCTTGAACACCTAGACATTGAAGGAACATTCTTCAAAACAATAAAAGCCATCTATGACAAACCTGCGGCTAACATCATGCTTAATGGGCAGAAGCTGGCAGCATTTCCTCTAAGAACTGGAACAAGACAAGGATGTCCACTCTTACCCATCCTATTCAACATAGCACTGGAAGTCCTAGCTAGAGCAATCAGGAAAGAGAAGGAAATCAGGGGTATCCAAATAGGAAAAGAGGAAGTTAAGTTATCCCTCTTTGTGGATTATCTGATTCTTTTTTTTTTTTGGATTCTTTAAAAAAAATTAAAAAAAAAAATTATGGAGTATAATTCAGTGTTAGGTATACAAATATTCATTGTACCGGTACCGTTGTTGATGAGGTGTGCCCCCCATATGATTCTTTTTTTTTTTTGAGTTGGAGTCTCACTCTGTCACCCAGGCTAGAGTGCAGTGGCATGCTCACGGCCACCGCAGCCTCCACCTGCTGGGCTCAGGCGATCCTTCTGCCTCAGCCTTCCAAGTAGTTGGGACTTTAGGCACAAGCTACCACGCCTGGCTAATTTTTTATTTATTGTAGAGATGAGGTCTCGTCAAGTTGCCCAGGGCGGTCTCGAACCCCTGGGCTCAGGCAATCCTCTCACCTTGGCCTCCCAAAGTGCTAGGATTATAGGTGGGAGCTACTGTGCCCCGTTGGATTATACAATTCTATACCTAGAAAACCCTAGAGAGTCTATTAAAAAAACCTCTTTGCACTAATAAATGACCACAGTAAAGTCTCAGAATACAAAATCAACATGCAAAAGACAAGTTGCATTTCTGTATTCCAGCAGCAAGTAGGCTGAGAGCCAAATAAAAAGCACAATTCTATTCACAATAGACACACACACACACACACACACACACACATGCACACACACACACATACACAAAGAAATACCTTGGCATCCACCTAACCAAAGAAGTGAAAGATCTTTACAATGAGAACTGCAAAACACTGCTCAAAGAAATCAAGGATGGTACAACTGGAAAAACAACTCATGTTCATGGACTAGAAGAATTGATATTGTCAAGATGTCCATTCTACCCAATGCAGTCTACAGATCCAATGCAATCCCTATCAAATTGCCAACATCCTTTTGCACAGACCTAGAAAAGATAACAAAGAAATTCATACAGAGCAAAAAAGAGCCTGAATAGTTAAGGTAATCCTCTGCAAAAGAAACAATGCTGGAGGCATCACCCTGCCAGACTTTAACCTTTATTACAAGGCAACAGTAACCAAGACAGCATGGTACTTGTGCTGGAATGGGCTCATAGACCAATGGAATAGTCCAGAGAATCTGGAAATAAAAACATGGTCCCTCAACCAACTCGTCTTTGACAAAGTCACTGATAACAAACTTTGCTGAAGGGAAACCATATTTAGCAAATGGTGCTGGGAAAATTGACTGGTCATATGCAGAAGAAGAAACTGGACCCTTACCTATCACCATATACACAGATTAACTCAAAATGGGTCAACGACTTAAATGTAAAACCTCAAACTATAGGAATCTTGGAAGAAAACAGAGAACACCCTCTTGGACACCAGAGCAGACAATGAATTCATGGTCAAGTCTTCAAAAGCAAATGTAACATGTGGGACCTTATTAAACCGAAAAGTTTTTGCACAGCAAAAGAAACCATTAAAAGAGTAAAGAGACAACCCATAAAATGGGGAAAAAAGTATCTGCAAGCTATGCATCTGACAAAGGCCTAGCATCCAGAATCTACAAGGAACTCAAATGAATTGACAGGAAGAAAACAACCCCATTAAAAAGTGGACAAAGGACGTGAACAAACACTCCTCAAAGGAGGACATATAGGCAGTCAACAAACATATAAAAAAATTCTCAGCCTCACTCATCATCAGAGAAATGCAAATCAAAACTACAATGAGATTCCACCTAACACCGGTAAGGCTATCATTTGTAACAGGTGCTGGCGCAGTTGAGGAGAAAAGGGGATGCTTGTACTCTGTTGGTGGGAGCATAAGCTAGTTCAACCTCTATGGAAAGCAGTGGTGATTTCTCAAAGAACTAAAAATTGAGCTTCCATATGATCCAACAATCCCTTTCCTGGGAATATGCCCAGAGGAACATAAATCACTCTACCAAAATGACACCTGCACATGCATGTTTATTCCAGCGCTATTCACAATAGAAAAATTATGAAACCAACCCAGATGCCCATTGAACGTGGACTGGATAAAGATTATGTGGTACGTATACATGATGGAATGTTATGCAGCCAAAAAGAAGAACAAAACCATGATCTTTGCAGTCACTTGGATGCAGCTGGAGGCCATCATACTAAGTGAACTATTACAGAAACAAAGAACTGAATACTGCATGTTCTCACTCATAAGCCGTCCCTGAACACTGGTCACGTTAGCACAAGGATGAGATTGACAGACACTGGACACTGTTAGGGGAGGGAGGATGGAGGTGGGCATGTGGCAACACTCTGGGTACCTGATCCATCATCAGGGGGATAGAGGTTGAGCTGAAAGCCCAAACCTCACTTTCCTGCAACCTACTCATGTGGCAAATCCCCACTAAAACACCTCCCATGAGGCCCCACCTCCAACACTGAGGATTTCCTTCCTTCCTTCCTTCCTTCCTTCCTTCCTTCCTTCCTTCTCCTCTCTCTCACTCTCTCTCTTTATCTCTTTTTCTTTTTTTCTTCTGTTAGGGTCTAACTCTGGCATGATCACGATGCCTAGCTTATTTTATTTTTATTTTTTTGTAGAGACTAGGTCTTATTATGTTGCCCAGGCCGTTCTTGAATTCCTGGGCTCAAGCAACCCTCCCGTCTTGGCCTCTCAAAGTGTTGGGATTATGGGTGTGAACCACTGCACCTGGCCCAGGGTATTACATTTCAACATGAGATTTGTAGAGGGCAAACATCCAAACTACAACATAAAATAAAAATAACATGTTAGATTTTTTGTCTTTAAAAAATGGGTGGGCTGCAAAAGTTATTTTGAAATTGTTTCCTATTTAAAGTATGAAAACACATACATCCCAGAGATCACTGTTTTTCTAAATTTGTAACCAATTAACCCTGTGGACTGAAAAAAAAAATAGCTTCATAAATTATAAAAACAAGCCAGGCTCGGTGGCTCAGCCTGTAATCCCAGCACTTGGGAGGCCGAGGTGAGTGGATTGCCTGAGCCTGTGGGTTTAAGACCAGCCTGGGCAACTTGGTGAGACCTCATCTCTACAATAAATCAAAAATTAAGCTGGGTGTGGTAGAGCGTGCCTGTAGTTCAGGCTACTTGGAAGACTGAGACAGAAGGATCACTGGAGCTCAGCAGGTCGACCCTGAGTGTGCCACCGCACTCCAGCCTGGGTGACAGAGTGAGACTCCAACTCAAATAAATAAAATAAAAAATAAGCCATAAAAACAAAAGGTTAATTTTCACAGAAAAATGCCCTTATTTTGCAACTGACTAGAATATTTTTATATGGGCCAAATGATATTAGGCTCAAGTAGAGACCATACAATGATGGTGACTTCTCCTTTCTTCATCAGCAGTATGACACACCTAAGTCGGAATTTTCTGTAAGAATGTAATTATTTCGACTATGTGGCATCCAGTAATCAAGATGTAGCTGAAGAATTGAATTTCAATCTTAGTGTAGAAAATAATATGATGGTAACTGTACCTTCTTTATTTAGAGTTCAAAAGATTCAGAAGCTTGATTTGATATAGTGCAGATACTTGATTCTACGGAGATTAACAAGATGTGGTTTGGGGCTGGTATCTCTTCTTTTAGTCCACCATTTTATATATTTACTTACTTAAACCTTATATAGCACTTATTACATCCCAGGCACAATCCTAAGAGTTTTGTGCTCTGTGTTTCCTCATCTTTATTTTATTTATTTTTGTTTGTTTTTCGAGTTGGAGTCTCGCTCTTGTTGCCCAGGCTGGAGGGCAGAGGCACACTCACGCTCACTGCGGCCTTGACTTGCTGGTTCCAGGCGATCCTTCCGCCTCAGCCTTCCAAGTAGCTGGAACTACAGACGCATGCCACCTGGCTAGTTTTTGTGCTTTTTTATAGAGACGAGGTCTCACCAAGTTGCCCAGGCTGGTCTCAAACCCCTGGGCTCAGGCAATCCCCTGGTCTTGGCCTCCCAAATTGTTGGGATTACAGGCTGAGCCACCGCACCCAGCCTCCTCCTCTTTAAATTGGAAATGATCATAATACCTATACGATAAGGTTTTTTTTTTTGAGTTGGAGTCTCTCTCTGTCACCCAAGCTGGAGTGCAATGGCACACTCACGGCCGCTGCAGCCTCGACCTACTGGGTTCTGGTGACCCTTCTGCTTCAGTTTTCCAAGTAGCTGGAACTACAGGTGCACACCATCATGCTCGGCTAATTTTTTTTATTTATTGTAGAGATGAGGTCTTCCCATGTTGTCCAGGCTGATCTTAAACCCGTGGGCTCAAACCCATGGCCCAGACAATTCTCTCACCTAGGCCTCCCAAAGTGTTGGAATGACAGGCATGAGCCACCGTGCCTGGCCATCGTAAGATTTTTAATGAGGATAGTATGGGATTAAGTCACTCAGCTGGAAAGTGGTGGAGCCAGAATTGCACTCCTAACCACTGCCCAAGGCTGCCTCTCCAGCACAGCTGGTTTTATCTTGTCAGATTCCTCCCTTTACCGTGGACTCACCTGCTGATGCCAGGTACCAAAAGGACTGATGGAACTGAAAATCCTGTAAACCCTTTCTCCCAGACAACATATTTTATAGTACTTATTCTTAATGAGTTGCCCAGTTGTATTTTGTAAATCTCGGGAGAGAAGATTTCATAAACATTTATTTAAATCTTGATTCAATTCTCCTCATGAATCAACTATCCTGAGTTAGGAGGTTAAGACTGTTTTAGAGAAGAAAAAGAGTTGGAAAGGAAGTAAGAAATGAAAAAAGTTTTAAAAAATCAGTTTGAGCAGTTTGAAAGCTTTCCCTTTTTCTCTCGATCTGACAGCAGTACCTAAGACTTAAAGAGATAGTCTACCCAGCTTTAGATTTATTTGTATGAATTGTGAACCAGTTTGTGTTTTTCCAAATAAACATCTTGGGTTGGAGTAACCAGCTATGGCATCTTCATTTTAGATATTCACCAGTATTTAAAATAGAGAAATAAATAGACCAAAGAGAAAACCATATGTGTCATTAAGAGTAAATCACTCCTCCTTATAGGTACCTTCCCAAGTCCCTGCTTTTCTTTATTGAGAATGAGTCAGAATCCTTCTGTCCTGTGCTTAGTTTAGCTCAAATCAACGTCTAGTGTGTAGACACTATGGGGCAGTTTCTGTCCTGCACTGTATGACAGGCTGAGGGCTTCATCCTGAGGAAGGTGTTAATGGCTTTCTACAACAGCAAGGTGTTTCTTTAACTTACCCCCTAGTCGACAGATTTCAGTAATATGGACTGACATATACACCAATTAGGTGTGTAGGTGGTTTCCTTTTGCCTTCCAGCACCCAGAGTTCATTTGACATATTCATCTGACAACAAACTGCCCTTTTCAGTGATTGTCCTACTAAATCACCAAGTAAAACTGTAAGGTTGGCAGGTTTCCTGTGAGGCAAATGCTTTTTCCTGTTGCTTGCACTTTGGGAGTATTTCAGAGAACTTATGCTGCCTGTCAAGTACTTAAACCAGCCCTGTACAGAACAAACAGGTGAAGTGTTTTAGTGATGTATTTTATTTACCTATTATATTAAAAATAGTATTTTAAGATGTAATATTTAAAATTACTAAGGAGATAATCTATATTTTTAATACTAAATCTTCTAAATCTCATGTATTTTTTACCCTTAAAGCACATCTCAATTTGAACAACTCACATTTCAAGTGTTCAGGAGACACTTGTGGCTAATGACCACTGTTCTGAACAGCATAGGCCTAAATCTTTCCTTGGGCCCAGGCTTGTTCTTTCCTAAATCTTCCAGGCTCTGAAGGGGCCATTGTTAATATACGAGAGCGGTTAAAGTCTCATTTTTTATTTCTGCAACTAGTGGTGAAGCAATCATTCATTGATTAATGTAGCTACAGAAGATTAATGCAGCCTCACAAGACGTATCTACTTTTTAGAGGAAAAATAATATTTTCCCCATTACAATAGTAATCTATTTTGGGGGATGACCTAGAAAATATAATAAGAAAAAAAGAGTAGAATAATCAATAATTCCACCATCCAGAGAGGACCACTCTATTTTCGAAGTCATCCTTACAGATTTTTCCCATAAGTTTGTTTTTCCCCCACACATAAAATGATATGGTACACACTATTTTATTAACCTCCTCTTCTTAACAATATCACAGCAATTTTCTCTTAATAAATTACAGTCTTCTACAACTTCAATGTTAATGATCTATCATGTGGCTGTGCCTCCATTTATTTAACCAATCTCCTGCTGCCCACAGGCTACTAGACCTTGAGAACTTGTACCTGGAGAGGAATGAATATCATCCAAACATAGCTGAAGCACAGCCCCACCATGGGATATTCAGTTGTCTCCTTCTGGGAAGGGCATGAGTGTTATTTGTCATGAAATGAAGAACAAGAGAATCATGTTCAGTGGAGTAACCTTCAGAATGAACTGTTTCTGTTAGCTCCATTGGCCAACGGAGCGGGGAGTTCTAGCACATGCTGAGCGGCCGTGGTGTGTGCTAGCTGCCTTGAACCCCTCCTGCAGTGTCTTCCCATTTCTCAGGAAAAGGGACCCACCATGAGCAAGGCCACGAGCCCTTCCACGAGGGAGCTCCCATCCAATGATTAGTCAACCAAGGGTTGTAATCTCCTTCCCCACTTCCTCCAGTTTGAGACAAGTCTTCAGCGTTTTCCCAGGGACTGAACTGCAGCACCTCTTCCCCCCTGCCCACCCTGCTTTCTTCCCTTCACCCCCCAATGGGTGTATCTCCCAAGAGACCCTCCAACAACCTTGGGACATGCATATCTCCAACTCAGCATCTGCTTCCCAGGGAATCTAGTCTCCAACTGGCACTAAAATAAACTTGATTGGTCTGACAAGAGCTTATGTGTATGATGTGTCTAATAGTGACAACACAAGTTAAATAACACTTGGTTCTAAGTGAAGGAGTGTCCCTGAGAAACTTAGAATAAACTTAGTTCACATTTTGCCTCAGCATAACCATTTTTGCTTAGACTGACAGTGTTTACGTCTAGCACAGGTCAGACATCGATAAGAAAAATTTCCAATAGGCAGGTTTTAGGAAGGGTTCAGACATTTTATTGCAGGCCAAACTGGCAGCCTACCCCATCCCCTGGGCAAATCTCCATTAGATGCAAGACAAGGACAGCCCAACCTTTCAATTCCTGGTTTAGCATAATAATCTCTAAGAAACTTTCAGTTTCCTTGTCATAGGCGGAAGGTCAAAAATCACCCCTTAGCTGGCCAAAGCCATAGAAAGGATAATAAGAAAACCTTTCTGGGGGCCTGGCTCGGTGGCTCAGCCTATAATCCCAGCACTTTGGGAGGCTGAGGTGAGTGGATTGCCTGAGCCTGTGGGCTCGAGACTTGCCTGGGCAACTTGGCGAGACCTCATCTCTACAATAAAATAAAAAACAACTGGGCATGGTAGCATACATCTGTGTTTCCAGCTACTCAGAAGGTTGAGGCAGAAGGATCACTGGAGCCCAGAAGGTCGACGCTGGGGTGGCCATGAGCGTGCATGCCACTGTACCCCAGCCTGGGCGAAGGAGTGAGACTCCAACTCAAAATAAAAATAAAAAATAAAAGAAAACCTTTTTGCTAAGGAGCTTGTGGTTTGGAAACGTCTGACAGGTCTCTTGCAGGAAAAACCCCTCTCCTTGTCTCCTCCCATCTAGCCCACAACCCCAGGGCATGAGATGCTAATGTCTGTGGAGTTAAGATCTAAGACTTATGTGGCTACAATCAACATCAAAGACTGCAGCCCCGAAGTTCCTTTTGGCCCAGACTCCTCTGAGCAAAGCCCCCTTACCCTAAAGGCCCTTAAATATACCCAGTTCTTGGCCCTTCAGGGCCACACTTACCTCTGAG